>VSMD01034672.1:0-80625 GCA_008750895.1 Mirza zaza
ATGAAAAGGTTTGAAATATTGTGAGAATTAATGAAATATGGCACAGAGACAGGCAGTGAGCAAATGCTATTGGAAAAATGACACTGATAGACTTACTTGAAGCAGGGTTGCCACAAACCTCCAATTTGTAAAAAATGCAGTATCTGCAAAGCACAATAAAGTGAAAAGAAATAAAACAAGGTACACCTGTAGTTAATGGGAGAAGAAACCTTCCAAAAGTGATGAATTGGGCTTTGAATGGCTGGTCTTGACCTGACACTAAAGAGATGCCTAATTAGCTGTCCAGGATCACAGTTTGAGCATGAGCACTTCCGCTGCAAGAGAAGACATTTCTCCCTTTCTACGCCATCAAGGCTGGGATCAGGAGACATTCTTTGTTCTCCTTTCCTCACCCAAATGAAAATGGCTGTGTTTATTTTTTCTGATTAAATGGGAAATGCATGCTAATTGTTAAAAGAAAAGAGTTCCTCAAAACTTCTAGAAGTCTGTGATAGCAACTTCTACAACGGAGGTGTGTATCATTCCAAACATTTCAACTTGCATATTCACATTTGATATACGACATATATGTACCTAAATTCAATCATATAGTATACATTGTTTCATCACTTGAATTTGGAACTTAATCCATCATGGCTGGGAAGCATGCTCTATGTTCTCTATTTGATGCTGTTGCAGGATGTAGCTCTCCCTGGAAGCACTGCTCTTTACTCAAGAATATGCATCATTTCTAGTTTTTGCTACTAAAGTATTATTTAATAAACTTTCAGATATGTAAATATTTTTACGATCATTCACTTATTTCCTAATGTAGTGGCCAGTAGAATTGCCCATCAAAATGAATACATTTTTCCTAAAGGGTTTTACAACATCCTTCAGAAATGTTGCACCAGTACTCACGCTAACCAACAGTGCTTGAAATTGTGTTTGTTCACAACTTACACATCAACATTACCCTTTTGAAGTTTTGCCAGTTAAGTGGACAAAACTGATATCTCCTTGTCAGTATGGCTCACATTTCTTTGATAACCTGATCTGTTTATTGGCCACTTGCCTGTTTTTCTTTTTTTTTTTTCTCTTAGCATATTATGGGCGTACAAGTGTTAAGGTTACATATATTGCTCTTGCCCCCCTCCCCCCTTGAGTCAGAGCCTCAAGCGTGACCATTCCACAAACGTTGCACATCTCACTCATTGTGTTTGTATATACCCATCCCCTCCTCCCCCCTCCCACCTGCTCGACACACGATAAATGTTATTCCTATATGTCTACTGAGGTGTTGATCTGTTAATATTAATTTGCCATACAAGCCATATATAACAAATCCACAGTCAATATCATACTGAATGGGGAAAAACTGAAAGCATTCCTACTTAGAACTGGAACAAGACAAGGTTGCCCACTATCTCCACTTCTGTTCAACATAGTGCTGGAAGTCCTTGCTACAGCAATCAGACAAGAGAGTGGAATTATGGGTGTCTAAATAGGAGCAGAAGAGATCAAACTCTCACTCTTTGCTGATAACATGATATTATACCTAGAAAACCCCAAAGATTCAACCAAGAGACTCCTCGAATTGATAAATGAATTTGGTAAAGTCTCAGGATACAAAATCAATACACAGAAATCAGAGGCATTCATATACGCCAACAATAGTAAAAGTGAGAACCAAATCAAAGACTCAATTCCTTCAAAATAGCAACAAAGAAAATAGAGTACCTAGGAATATACTTAACTAAGGAGGTAAAAGACCTCTACAGGGAGAACTATGAAACACTGAAGAAGGAAATAGCAGAGGATGTAAACAGGTGGAAGAATGAATATACCATGCTCATGGGTCAGCTGAATCAACATTGTTAAAATGTCTATACTAACCAAAGTGACCTACAGAGTCAACGCAATCCCTATCAAAATGCCACCATCATTTTTCACAGATGTTTTTCTTTTTTGAGTTTCCTTTTCATTCTTTTATTATGAAACATTTTAAAGTTGTTTCTAGTGTTTTATTATTATAATCAGTACTATAGAAAGCATCATTGTATATGTTAATTTACTGGTTTTGGAATTATTTCTTTCAGACAAATTTCTACACATGTAATTTCTGGGTAAAAGGAAATGACTTTTCTGGTGGGTGTTAATGTTAAATACATGTGTCAGACTACTTATTAGTAAATAGCTTAATCACCATCTCTTTAGCTTTGGATATTAGGAAGGTACAAAAAATTTATTATCTCTGTTCTTATTTGTTGTTCCCCCTAAAGTGTATTTTTTTCTTTACTGTTTCTTTGGCAATTTTCTCCCTTCCTTCTTCACCATTAACCTTTTCTGAAACTTCAGTTCAGCCAATTTTGTATGTAGAGTGTTGGTTTTCCCTTTTGGTTTATACTGTATGAGAATTCTTTTTTCCTAGAACATTGAATGAATTGCTATCTTGGTGATTATCTCTATAATCTCTAAGAAGTCTTTATTGTTCTCAGGCTGTTCTCTTTTCCTGGTACTCTCTTCTTGCTTTAAGTATATATGTACATACTCTTTTCTTCTAGACTTTCAGAATTGTTAGATAACTTCTTTATAATTAGCATGCATTACCCATTTAATCAGAAAAAATAAACACAGCCATTTCCATTTGGGTGGGGAAAGGAGAACAAAGAATGCCTCCTGATCCCAGCCTTGATGGTGTAGAAAGCAGAGAGATGTCTTCTCTTGAAGACATATTGAACATATATATATATTAATTAGCTTTCAATTAGCTTCTTAATTAGCTTTTTCATTTATCGCTATCTATACAGCCCTCCTACTTAGATACACCCATTTTGGCTTCTGAGAGAATAAGTCAGGACATCAGCACTCTTGGCTGACAGTAGGTTGTCCATGCATGCACAGTTCCACGCCCTGCAAATACTTTTGGGAAGGATGGAGGGAGAGAGAAATGGGTGGGTCAGTAACTGTGGATAGTTCCATGATCCTCTGTTCCGTCTTTTTTTCCTTTTGAAACATTTGTGCCTTTCCACAGAAGCCATGATCACCACATTAATTTCAGGTTTGCATTTGCCACAGCTAGCCACAGCCCTGGAGTAGCATACGCGTCTTACTGACAGTGGCTGCCCCGCGCCTGTCTGCGCTCCGGATCAGAGGCTGAGGACTGGCAGCACCAGGACCTGGAATCCTGGCGGCCTTTCCTAAATGACTGCGGGATGGAAACACACTCTTGCTGTCCGGGAGGAGGAGGAAGAAGAGACAAGGAAGAGGGAGTAACACTCAGAGCTGGGAAGCAAGGCTTGCCAGAAGCCCCTGGGGGCGGCTGCTTCCCCTCCTTGGCCGTTGGAGACCATTTCCCAGCATCCCAAGCGTTGGGGGCTGTGCCTCGGGCTGTGGCTTAGTCTAGTTTTGTTTTGTTTTCTGATAGACGTTTAGGGCTTTTAGGGGAGGCCTGTGAATTGCCTTATTTTAAAACCCTCATCAGTGCTTAGCCCAGACTTGAGCACACAATCATTCAGAGTTCCCAGAATTCAGCTGGCTGCCAGTGAAGAGCTTAGTAAAACTAAGCTAACTACTACTAACTACGACTTCCTGAATACTTATCATATGCCAAGTACTTTTCCAAATGTTTTACATATATTAACACATCTTATCCCACAACAGCCTTATGAGATGGATACTATTAAACTCACTTAACTGATGAGGAAACTGAAGCACAGAGTGGTTAAGTAACTTGCCCAAAGTCACACAACTGGAAAGTAGAAAGCAGGGGAACTGGGATTTGAAGGCAGGCAGGCTGCTTCCTGGGCTGGATCTCCACTGAACCACACAAGTAAAGTAAGCTATAAGCGACTTACACTACCAAATCTTCATTGTATGATGAAAAGTGATAAAAAGCAAACAAAATATACAGCTATTTTCAACCTGTACTTTAAGGGGAAATCTGACAGCTGTTCAAAGCATAGGAGTTAAGGAAATCTTTGCTCATGCTGCAGACTGTCCTAGCCCTCATTTCTCATCCATGCGGATTGGGTTAAAAGCCTCACTGTCTTGTTCTTCATTCCTTAAGTGTTTGTGGAAACATCACAGTGATCAAAGCTGTTTGGGGGCAAAGGGTGAGGCCTGCTGTCAACCCAGCTTCTGGGAGGAGCCACACCTTTCCTCTCCAGCCCCAGGCTGTCTACACACTGCCTGGGGAGAGTTGTATGATGCTCATTTTAAGAACTACATCCACTGTGCAATCTCCACACCGTGGCCTAGCAAGAAGACAGAAACCAGAGGACCCAGTTTAAGCTTGTCCAGCACCTGTGAGACCTGAGTTTCCGTGTCTACACAATAAGGCCAGTTTGGATTCTTTGGAAAGAACTAGTTTATAAAATCAGCAGATGATGTGTAGACCCAGATGTGACTTGTTTGCAGACACATGGGGGTGGCTTTTTCTCATCAGGGAGAAGTCTTTGATCTTTGCACAGAGTTAAGGTGGCAAGTCCAGAAACCTAGTTTAACTTCATTTCATAATCCATGGCCTTCCTGCTTCCAAAGCTTTCATGTAGGATATTTCACATTTAACAGGCAGGGAGACCTAGGCAGGACCTCATCAGGAACTGCAGGCATGCGTGCCGTGCCCCAGTGCACCGTAAACGTGGACAGGCCCAGGAGACCTGACAGCCCTCTGTCTGCCTTGCCAGAACCCTCCCAGATTTGCTAGTCTCTTCTCCGGACTCAGGAAACTCACACACCGCTGTTCGTGAAGCACAGCAGTCGGGGCAGGCTAAGTGGTGCTGCGGTAACAAATTGCCTCACGTGCTCAGGGGCTCACTTCGTGTGCAGCTTTCATGATGTCAGCTGCAGGTCCCTGCAGGTCCTGTGGCCTCCAGGGTGGCTCTCTCCCTTATTTAGCAATTCAGACAGTCCATTCTTTTGGCTTCTCTTTCTCAACACTAAGAAAACCCCTCACTGGTGCAGATGAAGAAAAATAAGAAGGTCAAGCATTGTAGTTAATTGCTTTAGCCCACAGGTGACGCATTGTATCCATTGACTTTTCTTTGGTAAGAACTAGTCACTTGGCCAGACCTAAATTCAAGGAATAGCTTGTGATGTTCTGAGTAACTGGTAGCAGGGGGTGCTGGCTACTGGTGACCGCTAACTCACTCTGCTGACCATGTAGACCAAAGCTCTCTTCATTGGATAGAAAGTTCTGCCTTGCTAACCTCTAAGCCATGACCTTTGGGTTAGCCAGATTCCAGGTCGCATAGTCCTGGTGAGGAAGGAACGTGGGGGCCACTAGTGACATCAGTCCTAACAAATGGTATTACGTTTCTCTTTGGTCACTTCCAATGATGGAGTGTCAGTAACTTATCAGCCAGAAAACTCCATTTTAAGGCAGCTCAAGTGGAAAATTCGTCTTGTTCCAAACCCGTCTACCATCCAGGCATGGCCAGTTCTCAGGTTCAGTAGTCTATGATTAAATAGAGGTGGCTCTGTCCACACCCACTCTCCCATGACCCCTCAGATGCCTGAGGCCACTGACATGTCTCCATTCCATCTCCAGCTGTCTAGGTCTCACAGCCTCAGTTTCCTCCCCTACTTCTCATGTGACCTCTAACTTCTCACTGTCTTCATCCCCACTCTGTGTGCATCCTTTGAGCTCAGTGCTCAGAAGCAGGTGCTGTTTCCCCATGGTCTGACGGTCACCACTGCTCTTGTTCTGGGCTGTGCCTGGTTCTAGCAACGGACCTAAGACAGCACTGCTTTCCCCCACAGCGACAGCACACTCTGGGATTATACTATCCTCTTCCCTTCCAAAGTTCTGTCCAGTGGTTTGTAGGCAAAAGGAGATGAAAATAAAATGACAAGGCTTTATTAATGGCTGGGCATGCGTCCCAAGACTGACAAAAGGCAGGCCTCTTTGATCTAAACTGCAACAGAGAATCTACGTTGAAGCTGAAGGGTGCCCTCGGCTCTCTCCAGCCTGCGCTGGAGACTGAGCGTGAGACTGGCATGGCTCACTCGTTTGAAGGCAGAGTGGCTAGAACACAAAGCACTGCGAGGGGCCAGGACTGCCCACAGAACACTAGTCCTCGGCCTCGACAATCTGTGCTTCCACTGCGGAGAAGGAAGAAGAGAAGTCATCGGGCTCCTCCACTGGCCGAGAGGGCGATTGTGAAAGAAATGGATAAAAAGACATAGCAGCCCTGTCTGCTAGCAAAGGGCTCTCAGCAATGTATTTTATTTCCATATTTAAAGGTCTCCTAGACCATTCCTCAATCTGACAGGATCATTTTGAATCATGATTTGATGATCCAGTAGACCAGCCCCGCCCACGCCCCTGGCTTTGTGTTATTTGCTCCCATGTGCTCCAAGTTATTTAGCATGAGAGGGGCAGTTACAGAGAAACAAGACGCATGTCTTAGCATCCCCAACCAGGCTGGCACACCTTGAGTGTCATTTTTAGCTATAAATTAATAATGTCACCTAGCACAAGGATAAAAATGTAGTTTTTGAATATGTTCTAAAATTTTACCAATACTAAGGTCTTCTGCCTTAAAAGAAAATTAGGTCAATTTGTCAGGGCTTGTTCTTGGTGAACTCCTACTGGCTCACACTCCCCAGGTGCTCTGCGATCTTTGATCTAATGCTTCTGCTCAGAAACGTTCACAGAAGCAGTGTCTTGTCTTACCCTTCCGAATCTATCATTGTCTTCCCTGTGTTCACAGCACAGCAGTACCCGCCCCTCCACACTCGGCCGACGGGTTCCTTAGCACTCACGGGGCCTTTGTGCGACAAGAATGTTTATATCTGTACATCTTGGATTTGATAAAACATTAATTAATCTTAAGATTTTGACAAACAACCTTTTTTATATATTAAGACTTAACATTTTCTCTAATCATATATTTCTAATATGATATTTAATAGCTATGAATGTAATAAATTAAACATTTCCTAATATTTATACATTATTAAAAACCTACTTAATCAAATTTTTCAAACATGTAATTAAAAACACAAGTCTAATATATCAGATTCTTTTAGTGTCTTAAATGCTTTATAATAGAGGCTTATACTAGTTGCCTTGTCGGGGTTTCCTTTCTGCCTGAGTGCTTGGGCGGGCCCGTGGCCCCTGGCAATGTGGCTGGATGGATCCTGGCTGTGGGCTGAGCGCAGTAACCAAACGTGCCTCTTCTGGGCTAAAACATCGAACTGCCAGAACAAGACCCTCCAGTGCACTGTTGCCCTGTCTCAGTGCATTGGTTGTCTATACCTACGTAATAAATCGCAGGTGGCTAAGTTTGATGCCCCAAACTTAGTGGCTTAAAACATCAAACATTTGATATCTCACAGTTTCTGTGTGTGGGCAATTCAGAAATGGCTTAGCTAAGTAGTTCTGGCTCAGGGTCTCTCATGAGGTTACAGCCAAGATGTTGGCCTAGACCACAATTATCTCTTAACTGGGGCTGGATGGTCTGCTTGTTTAAGGGCCCCTTCCATGCTGTGGGCAGGTGGCGTCACTTCCTCGATGGCTGTGGGAAGAGAGGCTCAGTTCCACTCATGAGGGCACAAAACGGCATGCGCACTTTTCCTAGGGCTGCTTGAGCGTCCTCACAACATGGCAGCTGGCTTCCCCAAGAGTGAGCTGTCCAAGGCAGAAGTCACAATGCCTATTGTGATCTGGTCTTGGAAAGCACGAGTTGTTACTTCTGGCACATTCTATTCGTTAAAAGCAAATCACTAAATGTAGTCCATATGCAAGGGGAGGAGAATTAACCTCTAATTTTTGAAAGGAGAAGAAGAAAATAATTTGTGGACACATTTCAAAACCACCATACTGAATGCCTGAAGCAGCCATATGTTCTAGGTGATGCAACTACGAGGCCGTGGAGCCCTGATCAGCCTGGGCCCTGAGTGACTTGGTGGAGCAGAGCACTTTGCAGAACTGAAATGGATATGGAGCATGAGAAAGAAAGAAACCTTTGTTGTGTCAACTGATTGGAACTTTGAGATTATTTGTAATCACAGCGTGACCTAGACTATCATGACCAGTAGTCATTTTAAGACATAAACATAAATAAAATCATCTATGTAAAAGCGGTTACGTAAGTATGCATTCCCTGTGTTTAAATTTATCTTTATTTATATTATTCATAAGATTTCATTTCTTACACTCACAGAGAGCTTCAGTAATTCTTGCAGATACTAATAATCTTAGCAGACCCCAAACTAGGTGCATACCATTTCTGAAGAGAGGAGGTCACAGATTCTGGTACAGGATAAGTCTGTGTATCTAAAGTGATCCAAACCAAAACCCTGACTTTCTTTTGATAATGGAATTCTATTTGTTATATGTGGACTTTTAGACCTCTGCCTTTCAAAATCTAATTTCAAAAATTTAATTTTTTTGAACTTGGTGTCTTTCCCAGAAATGATGTATTTTAAAAAATTTCTTATGGCTGGCAGTACCTAAACTATTGTCCTGTCATTATGATGAATTGGCCTAGTCTATAAATATTAATTGGAAACTTATGCATGCCTCATCAATATTACATTATAAGTAGTGGGGTCATCTTGAGGTTCCTTCTACTAAGAGATGAGAGATAGAGTGCGTGCAATCTTTAGCTAATTAATCATCTTGGAATACTGTGAAATTCTTTGTTTCATTGGTTGCTGTGTAGGACTACAAGAGAACAGTCAATTGGTTCGCTCCCCACAGTATCATGTTTGGGGGATTATTTTAGTTTGTGTATAGTTCCTTTTGTTTATTCTTTCTTATCTACAGATATAGTAAGAAACATAACTCTACTTTGTGAATAGACATATGCTTAATAGAAAAATATAAATACAAACAAATATTCTTATACTCAGTAAAAGTGATAAAACTAAATAAACCCTCATATGTGAATTCTTTTGCCTATATTATATTAACTTTGCTTTCTTTAACATTGCTATAAATTCATGATCTTTCACAAAGTCAACTTGTTTCCATAACTTTGATTATTATTTTCTTTTTCATGCTCTGCTTGGTTGATGGGGCTTTTCAAACTGGTACTTTTGTCTTTTCAACAGTACCTTACTGTCATTTCTAAAACAATCTTATACTCTGGCATTAACAAGAGCATCCATACTCAATATTTTCCTGTCCTAAGATTTGGAATCAAAAGTCCTAATTCCTTTTGGTGGAAAGTAACTTTAAAGAACCAAATCTAGACCAAAGGGCACACAGGAGCTGTGGCAGACACTGTAGCCGCCCAGCCTGTACCTTCTTTCACCTTCCTTGATGGTTAATTTTATGTGTCAACTTGATTGGCCTGCAGGGTGCCCAGGTATTTGGTCAAACATGACTCTTGGTGTTTCTATGAGGCTGTTTCTAGATGAGATTAACATTTGAATTGGTAGACTGAGTAAAGCAGACTGTCCTGCTCAATGTGGGGGCGGGGCTCATACAACTAGCTGAAGCCCTGCATAGAATGAAAAGGCTGACCCACCTTTTTGGAAAGAGGAAACGCCTCCTGCCTGACTGCAGAGCTGGAACATGGATCTTTTGCTCTGGACTCAAACTGAAACATTATAGGCCTTCAGCTTGCTGGCTCTGCACTAGAACTACACCTTAGGCTCTCCTGGGTGGCAAGATTGCTGACTGCAGGTCTCCAGACTTCTCAGTTTCCACAACTGTGTGAGCCCATCTTTCTAGATGTTTAAAAGTGTACAACATATGTTAAAAGTAGAGGGCTAAAGTAACACCCCTTGAGTGTTTTTTGTTATTTCATAGGAGTGTTTGCTTTTGGGGAATGGAATTGTTAAACTTGATGTCTTAGAGAGTATGCTGTCACTGGGTGGTGGGGGGAGGGGAGGAGAGAGTATGCCGAGAAGGGTTCTGTGCCAGTGAGTTTGATTAGTTAACCATTGTTCTATATGTGCATTTTAGTTAATGTTGCTGTGTATTAAAGGATAAACAAATCCTAATGCTCAAAGTATGTTAAAAATAGAGGTAGTTAAATAATCCCTTTATATATGTCCTTTTGTTAGTTTTTAGGAAGGACTGTCTTCCGTGAGTGACCTTTGTTAATCCACCTCTTGGAGCTAGACTTAGTCCTTTACTTAGTCGCTGGAGTGGGGGAAGAGGAAGGGTGAAGGAACAGGCCCTTTGCTAGTATCTCCATATCTAGAAGATGGCTTTAGATTATAACCGTCGGTCTATATGTGCATTTTTAGTAAAGTATATGTTTATTGTGGACAAAGTTCATTATTTTGCAACATCTAAGCTTTGGAAGATGTGTTGAGGTGACAATGTATGATAAAAAGAACTAGTGAATGGCCATTTTGTGATTATCTTGGTAATAACTGATAGAAGAGATGCATCTTGGACATGGAATTGTTAAACCACCTCTGAGCAGTGTATATCAGGACTTGTTCATTAGGTTGGCAGCAGAGGGGCAGAAGGAAGTATGAAAGGAGAGAAGTATGTAGATGTGTTCATATTTACATTTTGATGATAGCCATTGATGTATGTGCATCCGTTTTGGCTATACTATAAGAATATATTCAGTAATTCAATAGAAACATACCTTCTTGCTAATACTTTAATGGTATAGATCTGATAATGAATTCTCTTAGAAACATTACACTTAGTGTTCTCTGTTGCTTTATGTTTGGTTTTAAATTGAGCATTAAGGGAATGAAGTATTTTAATCGGAACTCTGCCAGTACTTTTATCTAGAGGCCTGTTGCCATTTTTGTCTTCTATGAAATTTTCGTCCCAAGAAAGGCAAGATTACATTTTTTCCTAACAGATTGAGTTGGTGTAGGGTATTCTTGGTTATCAAGATACTCACATAGCTTTGGGATTTTGGATTGGTAAATATTCATGATGTGTGAAAAAGCACGATGCATACTGTACTATCCCAATCCCATAACATTGGATGTTGTGTGTGACAGGATCTAGAAGGACACGTCAGACTGTGACCTGCTCGTGATTGTACATGACTTTGTTCTTTGCTTCTTGTGTTTTTCAGTTTCCTATATTGCATATATTAACTTTTAAAAAAAAGTTGTTTTTGGCATTTGTCAATATACATTTCTTCCAGATGTTACTCAAGGGTCTCAGACGAGTTTCAACAGCACAGAAGGGCTCAAATAAGTCATAAGAATTTGAGAAGAGATTAAATTGGTGGTGAGGCTGGCCTGTGTCTTGAATAGGGTTTTGCTTGCTGAAGGCAAAAGCCTGTCCTCAACGCTCTACTGGCCAAAAATATTATTTGCATTTAAGGAAAAATAATCCAGTGCTTCTTTTGGTGCTTGCACTTATTTTTCCTTCTGTTTTGAGAGAGGACCGTGGACCCTGTTTTCAGCTAGCCTCAGCACCTCCTGCCTTCTGGGTTCATCTCTAATTAAAGAGGTAGGATCAATGGCATTTTAAATTTCTTTAAGATTCTTCAATACACAAGCACACATTTCAACATCCAGCATTCTATTTATTCTGAGATGTTCTCTGTCCCCTCCTTCATTTTATATGCCTTGAATGAAACATCTCCCCTTCCTTTTAAAAATATGACATTAATTCCAATTGGATAGAAGGAGATCCTGAGCTGGAAAATAATCTCTTTTACTTGCCCAAATTCCTACAGAAATGGGCAAAGTAGAACCTGGGAGTTCTTGGCTACAAGGAATTTGTTGATGGAGATCCGGACCTACATTTTTCTTTTAGATTTCAACTTAGATCAACAAACAGTCTGATTCTGGAAATCACCATGTAGGAAAGATGGAAGAAACAATTTCTTTGTCACAGAGTCTGGCTGTCATGTTTTAAGTATACACAAGGATATGTGCTTGCAAAGGAGCTTTCTTTTAGCATCTTTCTGGAGCCATTCCTGAGCTCGACTGCCTGAACCTATTGGCGTCTGCCTTCATTCCTGTGCTGGAACTTGATTTTGGAGAACGAATATGCGTGGCAATCCTGTAAAGGGAGAAAGAAAAAAAATTCAGTTGCATATGTGTATTTCAATCTCTCTGCTGTTCATTTTGTGGCAGAGTGTATATTCCCCAAACAGGTGCAACAGTTCCACCTGTACTACATGCTGTTCAGTGGTGTGGCTTTGCCACCCCACATGGGCAGATCCTACTCGAAACCAAGTTGATGTCATCTCCTTTGGATGCCTTCTGGGATTCTTCCCATGGGGGTGGTAGCCTACCTGCTCCTCCAGCCCCCACACCCCACCTCGGCCTGTGCTCTCACAGCACTGGGTTATACCTCTAGGGTCACCCTTCCGTATGGTACCATAACACATCTGACCATGTGTCTGGTCCCTACCAGGCTGGCAGGTGCCACAATCTCAATGGCCAGAGTATCTAGCATGTGCCCTGGTGCAGGTAGCGTGCAGGATAGCTGCCTGAATCTTATAGGTTTATAAAAAATAGATTAAAAGGCCATACATCTTTCTCCTTATCCACTCAGACACAGGTGCTAGAGGCCTGAACTGACCAGTGGCTTCCATCTTGTTAGGAAGTCCAGGCTGCATGGAAAGACCACAAGTAGAAGCTGAGTGAAAAGGTTGTCAGATGACTCCTGCTGCCAGCTGTCAAGCCACCTCCAGATGTTCTAGGCTTTCCAGCTGAGGCTGCAGACCCTGTGGAGCAGAGACAAACCATCCTACTATGCTCTGACTTAATTCCAGACCTACAGCATTCATGAGCAGAACAAAATAATTATTTTATGCTACTATATTTGCAATGGTTTGTTACCCAATGAAGATGATCAAAACACCTTTCTCAGGCAAGCAGCCACCCTGAATGCCACTTATACCAGGCCCATGCTGTACACTGGCTGTTGAAACTGGGGCATTTGCCAAACTAGTAGGGACTGGACACATGGTCAGATGTGTTATGGTACCATATAAAAGGATGACCTTAGAGGTATAACCCAGTGCTGTGAGAGCACAGGCCGAGGTGGGGTGTAGGGGCTGGAGGAGCAGGAAGGCTACCCCCCTGATGGGAAGAATCCCAGAAGGCATCCAAAAGAGATGACCTAGACTTGGTTTTGAGTAGGACTCAGTCAGGAGAAGAAAGAGAAACAGCTCTAGGTGGAGAGGACAGCTCACTCATAGACACTATGAGTGTCTATCATGGACAACTTGGGATGGAGAAGGAACTGAGACTGTCCCTCAGCTTGAGCTCAGCCTCCATGGGCAGAGATGACTGGGTTGGATCACAGGAGGTCAGGGTACCAGGCCAAGGAGGTGAGACTTGGCAGCAGGGTGCTGTGGGTCGGGGGGAGAAGCTTGGGCACTGCCTGTGTCCAACGGACCCTATGTGACAGTGACCACAGCTCAGGCGCCAGCCCACTTCCTACTTCTTTATGGGTATGACATGCTGGGGACCTCTGGCCAGGTCTGGACTCACCAGCTGACCACCTGGCTCAGGTCCCACGGGAATGGCACTGTTTCCTCCTAGGCAGCCCTACCATGGACCATGGACACATTTTCCTCTCACATGGGTTTCCCCACTGGGTTTCTTCCCCAAGCTCACAGGGACGGTGTCTGGGATGCCTAGCCAAAGCGCTCACAACATTCTCATCCCCAGGAGCCTACAGGGCTCTGCTGCCTCCCGTCCCCAGGTAAGCAGAGAGCAGTTTTGAACAGTCAGCCGGCCTCGGAGGCCCCTGCACACCGCTGTGGCTTTTCAACAGGAGCCGTGGCCTCCTGCGGGGACCATGTCTGCACTGAAAGGGCTGTCTTGAGGCCACTTTGCTTTGAACTCTAGGGCAACTCTGAGAGTTGAAAGTGCCACGCACCTGAATGTGAGAGATGTGGAATTAGCAAATGGCTGGCTTAACTTTATGGAGCGGTCGTAAGTCAGCTCACGCTCATGGAGCATCCCATCTGTGCTGACCCTGGGTTAGGGTCCTCTCAGCCGCAAACCCTGGGCAATAACCCCTGAACTTCCATAAGCCTCAGTTTCCTTGACTTAGAGTTGCTCCCTTTCTGGGCCCTGAGGCTGCCGTGAGCAGACGGTGAGGAGCCCACGGTGAACACCTGGCCCGTGCGGGGACAGTGGGTACTCACCGCTGCGGCATCACCCTCGCTGCCTACAGCCAGCTCACAAAGAAAGTGTTGTCACCCCACCTCAGACGTGGGTAGTGAGCCCCAAGAGGCTGAGAACTTGCCGAGAGCCACTAAGCTGTGAGTGCTTGAGCTGGAGTCCGCATCCCATGTCCTGCCCCCGGCGGAGCACTCACCAGAAGCCTTGTCTCTGGCTGGGATGCCTGCGTGGCCACGGGTGCGATCTTTCTTTAGTTCACTTTCTACTCTGCAGCTACAGGACGGGGGAAGCAGCCCCCCGCTGTGCACCTTCCCAGGTTAAGACTGCGTCCCTTGCCAACAGTGGTCCCATCCACAGAGACAGAAAGGACAGTGGGATTCGGGGGCTAGGGGAGGGGACTGCTGTCTCATGAGAACAGAGCTTCAGTTTGGGGTGCTGGAGAAGCTCTGGAGGTGGCGGTGGTGAATGTTCCACAGCAGTGTGGCTGCACTTGATGCCCCTGAACCGTGCACTGAACATGGTCAGCATGGAAAACTGTATGTTGTGTGTGCCTCACAACTAAAAAAGAAAGGCCACATCCCCTAAAGGCTGAGGCCCTGGCTCCTCGACCCGCAAGCGGCACCAAAGGCCGTGGGCTGGGCCGTGTTGCGGCCGGTGCGTCTGCCTGTCCTCCGCAGCCCTCTCCCCTGGCGCCCGGGAGATCTGCCCGCGCGGCTTCCTTGCGCACACCACACCCTCCTCCTGTCTTGCTCGGGCTGCCCTCTGCCTGGGAGTCCCCTCAGTCCCCCTTTCCAGACTTCTCATCCTGGATGCAGGCAGGGCATGGCAAGGGCACCTGGCCTCACTGGCCTCAGGGCCCATAACACACTCTGTGCTGACGCCTCTGGGGCCCGGACTGCAGAGGACTGTAATGGTCTCCTCTGGCCTCTCCCTGCTAAAGTGGGGGCCCCCAGTCACCCCTGGGGCTCCGGCTTCCCAGACCAGGCTCTGGTCAATGCCCCAACATGCTGGGCAGCACAGGCAGCAGCCCAGTGCCCCTGCCTGAGGCGGAGGTTCTAAAGGGGGCGTGGCCCTGAACTCACCCTGCCCTCCACCTTTGGGTCTAGGGACGTTGGGGGGGGGGCATGGCTGCATAGATGGGACGTGCTGCTTGCCCTGTGCCAGAGAGGGCTGCATGGAGAGTGGCGGGTAGGGCATCAGCAGGGAAGTGTCCTCTTCCTACAGAGGCCAGGGCTGTGGACGGGGTCAGCTGCCTCTGTGCCACCTTCCCCATCTGTGGCAGAGCCTCTGGGCCCTGCGATTCCACAGGGGCTGGGGTCAGAGCTTCCGGGACAGCAGAGGCAGGACCAGGCCACGGGGGTATGTGGCTGTGGGCCGGTAGAGGTGAGAGGGATGGGCAGAGGTGGTAAAGTGTGGCCTGCTCCTTCCTTCTGGGGCTTGGTGGCCGAGGTGTGATCAAGTGCCCTGCCCAGGCTGGTCCTATCGCCCTATGCTGGTGTCTGCTTGGAGGTGGGGACTCAGAGCTCAGTGGTGACAGGCCTTGCAAGTAGCCGTCACAGGGTCCTTCCCTGCAGCATCTCCGCATAGCAAATCTCTCAGGCAGTGCAGCCGTGACCAAGAGCACGCACTGCGGAGTCACCCTGGCCTGGCTGGAATCCCCGCTCTAGCGCTGTCTACCTGTGTGACCTTAAGCAAGTTGCTTAACCTCTCTGTGCTTCTGTTCCTCGATAATGAAAGCACCTACCTCCTGGGGTGCTTCAGTTCTTGTCCTGTAGAAAGGGCTGTGTCAATATTGGCTGTTATAATTATGATCCTGTTCCTGGCTTGGCCCTCCGGGGGAGAGTTCTGAATTACCACTCTGTAGATGACCAGGCAGAAGAAGTTGTGTGATTTGTCACTTTGGGGGCAAGCCAGCCACTGTCACCTCAGGTTAGCTCCCTTGACTTTTCCGAGAAGGGCCTGGAGCCTGGGGCTGCACACAGCCCAGGTTTGGGGGCGGCGGGGGTCCCCGCCTCTCAGAGCCGGCTGGCCCCGCAGCGCTGGGGGAGGCGGGGCTGCCTCGAGCCAGAAGACAAACATATTAACTGAACTTTCCATCTGTCATTTCAGAGAGTCATTTACTGCCTAGCTGTGGTTGGAAAAATTAAGCCCTTGTAATTTAGAGTCAACATTTCTCGCGGAATCATGTTAGACGGGTTGGCGGCACTCGCGGGCTCTCGCAGAGTCGCCTAAAATCAAAACAAGTTTGCCTGGCCCCGCCGGGCAGCGGGAGGCTGGGCCGCTGGCCCGCGCTGGCCACAGGGCTGGGGTCACGGGGAGTCGCCGCCGAGCGGCCACAGCAGGGCTGCGAGGGCGGGGCCGTCCCCACCTTCTCCCGCGGGCAGGCGGAGCCCCACCTGCCAGCGTGACCGCACTGCCGGGACAGAACGCGCAGGCCGGGCGCGGCGCAAACGGCAGGCGTTTATTTTCTCAGTGTTGGAGGCTGGAGGCCCGAGACCGAGGTGTGGGCAGGCAGCGCTGGCTTCTCCTGAGGCCCCCGCTTGGCTTCCAGACGCCGCTCCCGCCCGTGCATGCCTGCGTCCTGGTCTCCCCTGCAGGGGCAGCAGCCTTGCGGGGTTGGGGTCCACCCTAATGGCCTCATTTTAACCTGTTTGCCTCTGCAAACGCCCTGTCTTCCAGATACAGTCAATCCTGAGCTACGGGGCAGCTAGGACATCAGCGTATGAATTCAGGCGGAGGGCACAACTCAGCCCGTCGCACGCTGCCCGTTCTAGATTGGCCCTTCACACTCTACCCCGGAGAAGCTGGTCTCCTTGACTGCATCGTGCAGGGAGGAAGCCGAGGCTCTGGACAGGCAGGAAGTCGTCCCGAAGCGCCGCAGCCAACACAGCCGCCCCACGGCGGGGCAGCATGCCCGACGCTGCTCGGGCTCCTGGGACCCTCCAGAGGCTGCCGTGTCCAAGAAGGGAAGACGGGCTTCAGCTCAAGGCAGAACCGTACCCCAGGGAAAGGAGAGCTCTGGCGGCAACCTCCCTACCCTCGGGAGGGCCAAGCGGAAGTCGTCCCCAGGGGTGGGCTCCTCTGCTTCGTCGTCTGCCCTGCTAGTCCTCCACGGCCGTTAGCCTGCGGGGCTGCCCACGGATTGTCTCGTTCAACCTAGTTCCAGCAAATAAACTTTTGGGGCCTACCAAGTACTGGGTGCTAAATAATATAGTTTTAAAAGATGTTTAAAAATCACAGCAGGCTGGCCCTGAATCAGGAAGGCAAATTCCTAGACCTCAAGCTGCGTAGTGTATACTTTAGGACCGGCCCAAACTTCTCATTTCAGGATGGGGAAATTGGGGGGCAGCGCACAGGCTGTTCGAGGTCCCCGAACCAAGTCGGTGGTGAGACAGGAACTAGAATTCAGGCTCTGGGCCACCCCATGTGGCGCTTTCCAGCAGGCCCCATAAGTTCTATGCTCTCAGTCCCTTGTCATCTGCACAGAGCCCCAGGGGCTGACGCGTGGCTCAGGCTCTGGGTGTGGTGCAGGAGGGAGGTGGGACGCAGGCTGGCAGGCAGGGGTGGAGAGGAGAGAGCGTCGTTTCGGGTCCACGTGGGCAGAGCCGAGCAGGCCACGGCCTCGCAGATCTGCCGCGGGCTCTGCGGGAGCAAAGGGCGTGTGGAACACACGGCGGCTAGGAAGCTCACTGTCCTGAAAGGCCTCCCTCCAGCCACATCCACACCTCTATTCCGAGGTGGAAACTGAGGTTCACCAGTGTGCAGTGACTCGCCCCAGGCCAACGGCGAGCAAAAAGGCAAGACCAGAGTCCAGTTCCCTGGTTCCAGCCCTGGATGGTCCGAGAGACTCACGGTTGACTCTCAGGCCCCGCCCTGGCTTTGGGCTCACGGCGCTGCAGTCCCCGTGCAGAGAGACAGCCCTGCTGCTGGGGATTCAGTCAGGGACACCCCTGAGTGGCAGCCCCTCGGGACAGAGGCCAGGAGGTCTGCTCCCCAAGGGAGCGTGGTTCTCTGACACCCCTCAAGTCTTCTGCCGAGGCCCCACTTGCGTCTGCTGTCACCCCCCGGCCCCTGCCCTCTGCTCCCCTGACTGCTGAGAGGAAAGTGCTGATGTGGCCTCCCCGGGGCGGAGATTTGCTGGCCCTCAGTGTGTGGCCGTGCTGCCACCCGCCCGCCCACCCTGCCCTCCCCACTCCCCCACTCCCCCAGGAAGGACAGGGCCTGTGGTCGGAGGTCTGTCTCCTGCCCGCTCCGGCCCTCCGCCTTGGGGACAGAAGGCCCCTCCTGGCCAAGGGCCTCCAAGCAAGAAAGCACACGACTCTTCGCAGCCACCAGTGCAGCTGAACGTGCCCTGCTTGGAGGCTGCTTCTAGCTCTGCCTGATGATCGATGCCTAATTCTGACCCCGGCAGGGGCAGAATCTAAAACAGCCCCAAGCTTCCTGTTCAGGCGGGTTCCTTCCCTTGGGTGTGGGCAGGCTCATGGCTCTGACGGGCATCACTCCTGCGATTCGGTTATGTCCGCTGACAACAGGGGCCGAGCAGGTGTAAATAAGGTCTCTAATCATTTGATTTTGATCTAACAAAAAGGGAGATTACCCCGGTGGGCCTGACTTTATCAGATGAGCCCCCAAAGGAGACACTGCCACACTCCCCTGCTGGCCTGGGAGAAGGCAAACACCATGCCCACGCGGGGCCCCATGAGGGGGCTGCAGGGTCTCCAGCAGCTGTGTGGCCTCGGGCCCACAGCCCCCTTGGTGCTCTGGCCACGGTGCCGAATGCTGCCGGCCACTGAGATGGGCCTCCCCCTGGAACCCCGCCCAGCCAGAGCCCGGGCAGAGGACCTGCCCACCTACGCCTGGCATCTCTGCCCGGGAACTGAGCTGCTGGTGTGTGGTGTTTTAAGCCACTAGCTGTGTAGGAATCCCAGACTGATCTGCCTTCCCTCCCCAGGCTGCTCCCCCTCAGAGCCCTTCAGGGCCTGGGGATGGAGACACGCCACGCCTGCACCTTGGTGGCACCAGCCCAGCGCAGGCACATTTCATAGGAAGGAAGGAGCCATCCCGTCGCCAGCCCAGCATGGAAACACAAATATGCACTGCTTCATGGCTGTGGGCTGGGGTGCCCAGTGAGGGAGAGGGAGGCTGAGAAAGAGAGACAGAGAGAGACAGCAAGAGAACAAGGCGGAGAGACAAAGAAGGAGTGAGAGACAGAGACAGGGCGGCAGCGACACACTCCTCTGGCGGTCATAGATCTGGCGCTTTTGTTCTAAATGCTTTCATCCTGCTTCTGTTTTACTTATTCATTTATTTTCAAACTTTTTCATCCTAATAGTGCCAGAAATGAAACAAAGCTCAGTAAATTTATCCCCATTGCCTCTGGCTAGAACTGTTTTCTCCTTCCGGGGCAGGGCGGCTCCCTGCAGAGGGGGTCTGTTCTGGGGAGAGCGCGGAGGGGCTGCCTGGCGGCGAGGAGCCTGAGCTGCGAGGGGTGCCGCACGCTCTGCAAGGTGCCTGGGAAGAATGACTTTGTGGAAGGTAAATATCTCCTTCAGGCAGCTGGAAAACAAAGGTCGGAGGGCAGTCATTCACTAGGGCCTCACGTGGGTCTGGCTCAAATGCTGGCGGGGGTTTCCTTGGTGGCGGCCAGGGTCTTCAGCCTCAGGCTATTGCTGTTCCACCACCGTTGATGGCTCTGACTCTTCCCACCTTTGGCCAAGATAATCTTGTGGCCTCAAAATCTCATGGCCTCCACCTGGACGGTTCCCTGGAGCCACCTCCTGTGGTACAAAGAGCAAAGGACACTCCCCTGCCCTCCTGCCCCCTGGGCTGGGGCAGGCATGCAGGTTTAAATTCCCAGAAACAGTGGGGGAGGTTTTAGGGAGACAGAAAACATTTTTATCCTTTTTCAGGCCATTCTCCCTGTTACACTCTGAGCGAGGGCGGCGAGGGGCAGCGTCCCCATGGACCTGCTGTGGACGTGCCCCCGGAGCGAAGCTGACCTGTGTCGGCTGAGGCCGCTGAGATGTGCTGGTTGGTGTTACTGCAGCACAGCCCAGCCCGTGCCAGCTCTGCAGCCCGCCCGGGCCACTTGGCATAGCGTCTGTCCTTTGCTGGCCAGCATCTGAGTGACAGGCACATTGACCTGAGCCATGCAGTGGTGCTCCTGCAGATAAGGATCTGGGCTGGGGGCTCTGGGACAGCTGGGGCTTCTGGTGGATAGAGGAGCATCTAAATCTGTTAGAATTTGGAAGGCCTTGATTTTATTTTTCTTACTTGTACACAGATACACTCATACCACATACACAATTTTGCTTCCCACTTTTTCATTCACTTTCAACATTTCTCCATGTTGTTACAGAATTTGTAAGCATTACTTTTAATGGCTGAATAAATACTTCAGAGTGGATTATGAAGGAACTTACTTCATCATCATTCCCTGTGGTGGAATGCTCAGATTGTTTGCAATTTGTGCTCATATTAAGTACCACTGCAATAAACATCTTCGTGTATAAAGCTTGTTTTCTGTTTAATATTATTTACTTTGGCTAGGTTCCCAGAAATGGAATACCTGGGAAGAAATGCCATGAAACCTTGTCTTTTTCAAACCTAGATTGTAGAAGTAGAGCAAGCATTCCTCCACACTGAAGCTGTGGGACGGCCGTCCGGGAAAAGCAATGTGCCCTTTAGTCTTAGCGAGGGAAGCGGAACAGGGCCCCGGCCCGCTTCCTGACTGTTGCCTAGCACTCTCCGGGGCTGCAGTGGCACAGCCAGGCCTGCCTGGGGGTCCTTTCATGGAATGGACCCCAACAACCGCAGCTCAGTCCTCTCTGACTCCAGCCCAACTCGCGAAACTCCTGCTACACACCACTGTCCGCCCAAACACCTCCGTTGGGTCCACGGGCCCCAAGGGTGTCTCCTGATGGTCGGCTATAGGCCTCACTTCACACCGTGGGCTCCCAAGTTCCTTCACTCCTGGCTACCGGCATCACCCTCTGCAGTCCCAGAGCCAAAACCCCCTTCTTGGGCCGGAGACCCCCATCGCTTCTCCCTCTAAGTGGCTGTGCCTGCAGCTCTCAGGGGCCTTACAGCTCAATGCTGGATGAATACCCTCCACCTGCCATGTGAAACACCCGGCTCGGGCCACACCAGGGGCCCTGGGCCAGCCTTTCCCTGCCACCCTCTCCAGACCTTCTCCTAACCCACCTACAGACCTGGCTTACACCCAATCCAGTGACTCCACAGTGCTGCACTCAAAGTCACCCCCTTCCGTCCCCAAGCCCAACCTGGCTGCCCTGGGCCAGCCTTTCTCCCCTTAGGGGTAACAGCGACTCCTCCTTGACTAAACTTTTGCAGGCTCCTCTCAGCCCTCTTTCCAACCAGACCTTGTCCTTGGCAGGCCCAGCCTAGTTTTAGCAAAGAATCCTACTAAATCCTTTTGTGAGGGACCCCCCCCACGCTGCTATCCAATAGAGCTCCTCTTTCTGCACCCGGACACTTAACCAAGCTCCTCGTAGGAATTTTCCACCCACTTCCTCACCCTGCCCACTGGCTAAAAATCCCCACTGGCCCCTGGTGTACTTGGAGATGAGTTTAACCCTCTCCCTTATTGCAATGATCTCGAATAAAGTCTTCCTTTCTATTTTTAATAAGTGTCAGAATAATTCTTTTTGATGGGGGCTGTTCTTTCCATCTAGGAAGGGGATGAGAAAAGTTAGCTGGAGGGGTAACTTTAGTACTGGGGAACAGCTGTCACTCTCCTCCCTGACCTGGTCTCTCCCACAAAGGACACCATCCTTGGTGTAAATCCACACCGTCCAGCCATCCATGCCTGCCGTCTGGTGTGCTCCAGCCCTGCCACTCTGCTGCCACACATGCCACGGGCTGGGTTAGGAGGTGGCCCTGGAAATTCTGGTGTCATGCAGGACTGCAGGACACCTCTGCGGTGGAGTTTCTATGCTATGTATCTCGTACAGTGGGAGAGCTGGGACGCCCTGTGAAAGGACATTCTCAGTGCCTTTCTTCACAGCCTGCTTGCCTGGCATCCCAGCCCCACCTGCATCTCACAGCATTGTCTTCAAGGCCAGCTCATCCATTTGCTCAACTTTCATTTATCATGCTCCTTCTACATCATCTTGTCCTAATGTAACAGTGGGAATGGCCTGGAAAAGGGTAAAACTGTTTTCTGTCACTCTAAAAGCTCCCACTCCTTTTGGGAATGGAAACCTGCATCCCTGCCCCATGCCAGTGATGGGGGGAGGGGAGCGGAGTGTCCTTTGTTTTTTGTACCACAGGAGGTGGCTCCAGGGAACTGTCCATGTGGAGGCCACGGGATTCTCTTATCCGAGGGTGGGATGAATCCATCAACTATAGTTGAACAGTGATAGCCTGAAGCTGAAAACCTCCCCTTTGCAAACTCTGTATTCCTGCTCAGGGGCAGGACATTGGCACTGTAAAACAGGAGTCTGCCAACCTCCTCATTTGCTGGCAAATCAATAAATTTCTCTTTTCTTCTCCTCAAACCACTTGTTCTGTTTCTTCTGATGTGGCTCAGGGACAAGCACCAGAGCTTTTGTTAACATTAAATTATAGGTGGGGACTTGGTATCTTCAGGGTTTGTTTTTTTTTGGGGGGGTTACTTTTCATTTTATTTTATTCATTCAACAAAGATTATTGAGCTGCTAAGCACTTGTGAGGCTCTGGGGACACCACCGTGGGACATAAGGTGGGCGAGCCCTGCCCCACGTAGCCCCGTCTTGGGGAGAAGTCTGCTGGGGCAGAGGTCTTATGTCTGGTGGGACAGCACTCAGTCTCTTCCCTGAGTTGCCAAGGACCTGATCGCAGAGTGGAAAGGAAGAGTCTGGACCGTGGTCTCTGTGTGTCTGTGCAGTGTCAGACACGCCACGTAGACTGACACTTGCAGGGTGTGACAGGCGATAAACTCTTAGAACAGCCCCTTCCTCCCCTCTTCCTACCTTCTTTCTCTTCACCTTTCCTCCCCTCCAGCCCAGATTTTCCCCCATGTGCCCTGAGGAAATTCGACCCTGGGCACGTGCAAACTTACCAGTCCTGAGAGCAAGGTGTGGCCCCAGCTCCTGAAGGAGCTCTGGCTGCAGGCATTCTCCAGAGTCTCCCGGGGACCCCACCTGGGGGCTGGGCCCTCCCTGCCTCCACCACAAAACCCTTCCATGGCCCTCTGAGGAGGAGACCCACGCTAGAGTCCCTGCATGTTTGTCCCTCCTTTGTGGCCCTGGAGCCCAGTGACACTGTGGCCGGGGACGTGGCAGATGTCTATGCCTCACCAGACGCTCGTTCTGAGGGCAGAGACTGCCCTTCCCTGGTTACTCCTAGAGTGCCTGACACTCGGCAGCTACTCAGAAAATGTGCGTCTAGAGGACGGAGGAGAAGCACTGGCCCAGCATGGCCTCTCTCCACAGCGGCACTCGGGGCTTCTGCCGCCGCACGCCACGTGCCCGCCCTCATGCTGTGGCCGAGCCTCTCTCAGAGATCAAGGCTCTCTGAAAGGTGGTGTCTGGCCAGGTGGAGCACCCTGCCTCACCTGGGGCACCATCGGAGAAGACTCAGCCTGCCCATGTCTCTCAGAACATTCTAGAAACTTTTGTCTTTCTGATTTCAAGCAAGACTGTGGGGCCAGCTCTGCTCTGCCGGCTGCCAGCTGCCGCCCTGCTGCAGGTGAGCTTGCCTGCCCTTCCTTGGGGCATGAACAGCCTCATCACCAGCTGATGCACCTTGGGCCCACTGAGGACAGAGGTGAAAACACAACGGCAGCAGCTCAAGCCGTGTCTCCCTGCAGTCTTTACTGGGTGGAAGGGGCAGAGAGGGCTCAGCTTCCGCTCTGAGCCGGGGCGCTGGCGAACCTCCCCCTCCTCTAGGGTGTGGGGATGATGAGCCCCAGGGCGCCCTACTCAGGGCTGGGCTGTGCACACGTGTGTACAGATGTGAAAGGGAGAAAGGGGGGTGGAGAGCGAGCTGCACGGTGACAAAGCAAAGGGCCAGCAGCAAGGAGGCCAGACGGAGGGGCAGATGCCCTTGAGCTCCAGTTGGCAAAACGCCGCCGCACCTCGGCTGAGGGAACTGTCCAGTCTGTGTCTGCCCCCACTCCTGCACCCTGGCTTTGGATCTGTTGGACCGTGAAATCTTGCGTGCACTCCAGCTCCTCTGTGGGTGGATTCGTTCCCAGGCAATTCCTAGCCCAGGACTGGCCCCTCTCTGAGTCTCATCTCCCCTTCGTCTCACGGGCATCCCTGCCTCCTTCCCAGGCCCAGCCACTCCAGGCCCCTTCCTGCCACAGCTGCGCGAGGTCCACACAGCAGCCTCAGGCAGACGCTGGTGTCCCACTGCAGACAGTCACAGTGACTCCTGTGAAGGGCGGCTGCCACGAGTGTTTCCTTGTGAGGTCAGGGCGGTTCTCCACATTGGACGGGCGGGGGCTGCAGTGCAGAGCGGCTGAGTGACTTCCCCAGTCCCACAGTGGCCCACGGGCAGAGACAGGTGTCCAATCCAGCCTGTCGAACCACAGAGCCTCTGCTCCTTAACCACGGTGGGCATGAGAGCGCTCGTCATGGCTAATGGCATCTCAGATGTGCTGACACCCTCACCTGTTTCTTGGGATGTCTGTTGAGAGGCTTCCACGCGCTCACACAATAAACGGAACAAAGAACCTTTACGGAGTACATGAAAAGGAAAACACGGAACTGCCCGCACATGCTGCAGCCCCGCAGACCTACTAGGAAGGCTGGACTGCAACCTGACCACACAAGGACAGGGGGCTGCGGACGCCTGCCCCACGCCTGGGGGGGTTGCCACCGGGCACGGCCTCTCTGGGAGCCGTGGGGCCTTCACTGCAGAGTCACAGACACACTCGCCAGCGACCCAGCAACCCGCTCCCGATGTCTGCCTAGAGAAGTCAAAATATAACTCCATGCAAAGACCTGCCCACAAGTGTTTAAAGCAGCTTTGTTCATAACTACCAAAGAGCAGAATCAACCCAGATGCCCACGCGTGTAGGAACAAATCATGGCATGTCCCCACGAGTGAATGGTGCCCAGTGATGGATGGGAAAGGACGACAGCCCCAGGCAGAGGGACGCTGGACCGCAGTGCATTTGCTACGGGAGGAAGCCAGTCACCAAAACTACACACTTACACAACAGTCTGCTTGTGTGGCATTCTGGAGACGGCAGGACCACAGGGACAGGGAGACTACAGGTGCCGTGAGCAGCTCCATGGACAGAATATTCCACATGGAGAGAGGTGACGAAACATCGATCCAAATGCAATAGATGGAAACATCCTATATCTGATTGTGGTGGTGGTTACATGGCTGTATCTATTTGCTAAAATTCATGGAAGAGTGCACCTGAAAAGGATGAATTTTATGGTACGTAAGATTATACCTCAATAAATCTGACTTACAAAAAGTACTGAGCTCAGTAGACCCTCTTTGCCTGTGAGTCAGGAGCCCAAGCTTCACCTTAGCAAGTTGCTTAAGTGCACAAACCTCAGTGAAGACAGTGGTTTCCGATTGTCTCGGGAGTTGCTGCGTTGAAGGCGAGAGAAAGGAGAGGCCCTGTGGAGAGAAGGGTGCGAAGGCCCAGGAAGGGAGGGAGGCAGGCAAGGGTGGTGGCCAGCAGGGGAGAGGGCACAGCGGGGCAGACCCCGTGGGCATGGCCTGTCTGGGAGATGCAGGACCCCACAGGGGCTTAGGTGGGGCTGGACAGGGGGAGTCCCTGGGGAAGGAGAGGTCAGGGAAGGACAGGGGTCAAGGCCCTGGCTGGGGTTCATTCAGGATAGACCCAAGCTCACAGAGCGGGAAAAGCTGAACTGGGACTGGCTACAGCGCAGAGGGAACGCGGCCTCAGCTGAGAACTGTCACTCCAGCACCAGGATCCTGGGCTGGGGCCGGGGAGCACTGCTAGTCACTCCACCCACGGCACACAGCCAGGGCTGCAGCCCCAAAGCCTGCGCTCAGCCTGGGGCGCCACAGCTTATGCCTTCCCCTGTGCCCTTATCGCAGGCAGCAAGGGCCACTCTGGACCCCAGGTGGTGTCCCTGGGGCTCTCTGCCTCTGGCACAGTGAGGCGCTGACAGCATGGGGGCCTCGCCCCTCAGAGCCACCTGGCCTTGGTTTTCTGGCTGCGCCTCTCGGGGATGCCTTGTATCCACAAGGTCACAGAGGTGATCCTTCTCCTCTGCAGTGAGCCTCCAGAAAGTCCGCATTTGCTAGAGAACAGGAGAGGCCCCTGCGAGGAGGTTATGCCACCTGCCACAGAGGGTCCAACGCAGCCCTGGCCGGATGTGGGGTGGGACAATTGGCTGCCTTTGAATTCCTAGGTCTGTGCCCTGTAGTGGATTAAAGGAATAGTTCACAGGGGTCTCCCTAGTTAAGCTCTGCTGGTTCATCACCCCAGACTCAGTCTCTACCTTGTGCAGGCAAAAATGGTGAGCCCAAAGAGCCACGAAACAAGGCCTGTGCCCATAGGCCGACTTGCCCATCCCTGGAGATGAAGCATGCTTGGGAAAGAGCTGTCTGCCTGCCTGGTGCCCGTCCCCCCCAGGGGCAGTTGGCTACCCGTTGAGGGTGGTGGGCCCCTGCATGGCTGGTGAGTTTAGGAGATAGCATCCCTCGAGTGCCAGGGTCACTCCCTACATTCTCTCTGCTCTGTGCCTTGTCGGCACCTGCAGCTCGACAGGCTCAGGACCGGCACTCTTTGGAGGCAACTGTTCAAAAGGCACCAGTCCTTGGCTCTGAGATTGTCCAGGGCCTGCTCATGGCCCATCTGCCTCCTTAGGCACCTCAGCGGCTCTGTTTCTGGCTTTGTCCCCTCATCGTTTCTCCTCTGTGGATGCTGCCCTCCAGCCATGGGGTTGGAGCCCTAGTTTGCCCCGGCCCTCGGCTCCTGGGAGAGGCCAGGCTCTGCGTGGTGAGCTGATTCTTTTGGCCTCAGTGGAACGTCACGTACTCTGGCTGGGTTTCATAGTTTAGGAATGCAAGATCTTATTTGGCTACAGACCCCCAAGTAACAAAACGAGTCTGGGAAATATAACCTGTGACAGGCGAGGACTTCTCTAAACCTAGAGCGCATCTCAGGCACAACCGCAAAGCCCAAGATCAGCTGTGAAGCGCCGCAGCCGTGGTCTCCGCCGCTCTGTTGGCCGCACACGCTGTGCCTTCGGAGGCGCAGACAGCTGGGCAGACACTTGCAGGTGGTTCATCACCGCAGCGTGTTCCAGACCCCCGGGGATCCGGGACTGATGTGCGAGCAGCTGGGCAGAGGACAGCAGTCTCTGCAAGCACCCCTGCCCAGGCGGTGCGCACGGCAGGCCCAGCCCATGTCAGGTCCCCGGGTCACTTCTCTGCGCTGGACTCTGATTACGCCATAGTTCCTGGCCAGGTCTCCCAGGAGAATTGGGAGGGGCTGTCACGGGAGCGAGTCCAGTGACTGGCCCTGAGCCGGGATCTGCTCACATGGGTGGACATCTGGAGAGCAGATGTGTGCCCACAGGGGACCCTGGTGAGGGGGGAGGGTGAAGAGAATCGCTTTCTTGTCAAGTACATGCTCCAGTGAGGGCAAAGCCCCCACCCAAGCCCCCTGAGCAGTACAGTTGCCCTAGCTGCACACAGCGCTCGTCAAAGGAGGCATCTGGTCAACCTCCATGTGCTTTCTTGCTTGAAACGATACAGATGAGCTGGTCCTTGCTAAATGGATTATGATCTTACTATTTGAGTCCAAAATCCGTCTGGCCCAGGATATCTGGTTCTTCACTCCCAGGCACGTGCAGAGCTGTGCAATGTTTCCCTACTCTCAGCCATCCAGCACCAAAGTCCAACCCTCATGATTTACTCACTATTTTCTTTAAATTGATTCACTCATATTGCCTACATAAATAAAACTTAAAAAGAAACTTTATGCCACAAGTATAAATAGGAAACTATTAATACTTGCCATAAGTAGAAGGGAACTATATTTAAAAATACAATGAAAATAAAGAAAGTTTATTAAATTCTAGCAAGATACTGTTTTGCCAAGTTTCTCAGACTGAAACTATTCTCCTTTTGTTAAAAAGAGAAATTATCACGTATTAGAGCCGTGTTACAGACATGCCTTTGGGGATCTAAAGAGAACTAGAAGGAGAATTACATTTACATTACCAAATCCAGTGTTATTTTATTCATCCACTTATTAAGCACTTATTGATTGTCTGAATTGAGGAGATAGTTCTTGGGGTAGATTTAAATGTGAAGTCTAAAATTTCTTCCCTTGTAGAGCTGACCAATCTAGTGGGAAGACAGACAAGGAACAAGGAAATAAATTTAAAATAATCTATTTTATTAGGAAGAGAAAGCAAAGAAAGGGAACAGAGAGAGGAGTGTGTTTTAAGCAGGAGTGTGTTTTGCAGTGGGGGATGCGCGGAGGATCTACAGCTATGTTTTGGCCATATTGAGTTTGAGATTCCAAATAGGTATTCCAATGGTGATTAGAACTAGGTCAATGTGGAGAGCTTGGGCTGAAATGATAAACTTAGGAGTTTAATGGCACAGCTGCTGTTTGAAGCCACAGGCCTGTGTGTGATTCCCCGGGGGGGGGGGGGGCAACTGTTCGTGAGAAGTGGCGTCTGACAGCTGAGCCCCTTGATCTCCCACATTAATGGACCAGGAAGGAGAGGAGGTGCCAGCCAGGGTGACGATGTCTGGCGCCAGCTATGGTCCTCAGTGGTCTATTGAGAAGCCCTAGGAGAGTGCCCAGGGAGAATGGAGTAATCAACTAACAAACATTGCTGCAAGGTTGGGTCAGATGAGGACAAAGACTTGACCCCTGGACTTGACAAGACAGAGGTGATCAGTACAGTTCCGGTGGAGCAGAGGAGGAGGAGGGGACACCTGCCTAGAGACAGGGAATAGAGACCCCTCTTTACTCTTCCAAGGAAAGGTGCTGGCAGTGAAGAACTCATCTGTGCAGCTACCCCTCAAACATCTCCTGAGCCACCTAAAGCAAATTGTGGACCAAGTGGCCTGAACCCTGGAAACCCAGACAAATGGGGGCCCCCTCTTGCTGCTGCCCTTGAGCCTGCTCACACCATCCGAGGTGCCCTCTGGGTCTTTCCTAGCTGGGTGCCAGGGGCCTGGTGGCCCCTGCTCAGCGCAGATGCATCTAGCCTAAGAGCAGGCTCGTGCCAGGGCTGAGGGCCGCACACAGCTAGAGCCCTTATTCCAGAAGGCAGCAAGGCGCCGCGGCAAGTCATGCTCCAGCACAGATATTTATTGATCTTGATTCACGCCGTCCAAGAAAAGCTTGGCCACAGGGCCTCCAGTTCAATCACAAGGATGTGGGGGTTGGGCAGGAGAAGGAAATGGAGTTTAAAGAAATCTGTCCTTAAGAAAATAACTCTTTGTAAACCTGATTTTGGTGAGCCCAGCACAGGCAATAGTGAAATGCTCTGTTACTCTTCGAGGCGGCAGTGAATAGGGGCTCTGTTACCAGCTGGCAGGGCTTCCAGAAGCAAAACATGCCGGGAGATCGGAGAGCGGGCTTCCTGCAGCCACTGGCAGCAGAGCCCACAAGGAAGTGGGCCTTCCTCCTCCAGCCCTCTGCCCGCCACACTGGACAGAAGAGCCCTCACACCAACATGCATTTTTATTTTGAACAAATAGAGAAATTAAGATGCACCAACACCAGATTTGTATTTTCTCCTGGGGCTATTTCGGGAGGCTGCCTTCAGACTGGCTTCGTCTGTACCCTCCTTTGCTTTTCTATGTTTGGCTGCAGATACTAAGAAAAGCCTGCAGTAACCATCGAGAAAGAAGTTGGAATAGCTGGATTTATTTTTTGTGAGAAGAAGAAGATAGTAACAACTGCGGAGAGCTGCCACACCCCAGGTACCTGGCGTTTGCCTGCTTCTTGGCTCTTTGGCAGCACCCTGTCTCTCAGACAGGGAACTGAGGCTGAACTAGGGAATGGCTTGTCCGAGACTGCGGTGTGCCTGGGAGGGGTTGCTCCCTCTGATAAGTAGCCTCTTCTGATGTTTTCCAGACTATCTGATTTCTTGGCAGCAGCAGAGATTTCTGTCCGTGACCGTGGACTTTTCATAATAAGATAGGATGTAAAGTCACACACCCCGAGTCTAGAGGTTGCATCCGAGCTCCCAGGCCAGCCTGCTCCGGTTGGCATGCACGGTGAGTGCGGTTCCTGCTGGGGGGGGGCATGTGTGCCTCTTCCAGCCCCCACACCCCCCAGTCTCCTCCCTATTTCCTCCTGCAAGTGGACCCTTATCACTGCGACTGCTTGGCTCACAGCATTGGCCTTATGACCTCTGCCTAGAGCTCCACCTGCTCCCAAGGGCTTTTCTCATGCAATCCTTGCCGAAAGCCTCCTTCATTCAGATAAAGCAGCTGAGGCCCAGAGGGGTTCAGCAATTTGCCTCAGATCATAGAGCTGAGACTCAAACCTCAGTCTCAGGGCTGTAGACTCCCAAGTCAAAGCTCTCTCCCTGATCTGCACACACCCACGGTGCAGGCTATTAACACCCTACCCTGACTCCCTTCATTAGGACTGAGGCCAAGCTGGAAAGGCGAGCCACCCGTGGTTGTGCTGATGACCTCAGCCAGCAAGCTCTCAGGACTGCAGAAGCTTCTCGCCTGCCAATGGCAGTCCTTTAACATTATCCTCCGTGAAACATGTGGTGTGTTTTCTTGTACCCTCCTCGTCGCCAAAGGGGTTGGCACCATTATACCCATTTTACAGATGAAGAAACTAAGGTACAGGGACTCAAGGTGCGCATCCCCAACTTGCCTGGCTCCCAAGACCACTGGCTTTGTGCCATACCTCAAAGCTGCCCTTCAGGCCCCATGCCCTGGGTGCAAGTGTGAGCAGTTCCTAGCACCCTGTGTTTGCCTTGCACATGTTCCCTGTTACAAAGCCACAGAGAAGACCTGCACAGACCCTGGGTGGCACATTTCATGCCATGCTTTTGCTGAAATGTCCTACTTGGAAGCGATGTGCGGCCTGCTTTGTCCTGGCGGTGGCCTGGCCCCTGCCGTCTTTCCTAGTGGGTGGCTCTCCAGAAAGCCCACGTTTCTTTCTATTCTGCTTCCTGGTTGAGTCAGAAGGGGCTGAATTTGCATCCTTAGTCACATCCCTCTGCCCTGAAGTTCAACAGCTGGGGAGGTCAGGTGCCGACAGTGTGGGAGCTGGTTCAACCCATCAGCCTTGGGGCCACCGCACTGCTGCACCCCGGACCCTGCGTGGCACCCTGAACCCCGCGCGGCACCCTGGATCCTGCGCGGACCCGGTGGGGCACCCTGGACCCCGCGCGGCACCCTGGATCCTGCGCGGACCCGGTGGGGCACCCCGGATCCTGCGCGGACCCGGTGGGGCACCCTGGACCCTGCGCGGCACCCCGGATCCTGCGCGGACCCGGTGGGGCACCCCGGATCCTGCGCGGACCCGGTGCGGCACCCTGGACCCTGCGCGGCACCCCGGATCCTGCGCGGACCCGGTGGGGCACCCTGAACCCCGCGCGGCACCCTGGATCCTGCGCGGACCCGGTGGGGCACCCTGGACCCCGCGCGGCACCCCGGATCCTGCGCGGACCCGGTGGGGCACCCTGAACCCCGCGCGGCACCCTGGATCCTGCGCGGACCCGGTGGGGCACCCTGAACCCCGCGCGGCACCCTGGATCCTGCGCGGACCCGGTGGGGCACCCTGGACCCAGCGCGGCATCCCGGACACCGTGCGGCACCCCGGACCCAGTGCAGCATCCCGGACCCCGCGCGGCACCTCAAACCCGGAGGCAAAGTCATCGGTTCGCTGCTCAGAGCTTCATTCCAAGCACCCCAAAGCCCATGGCGACGAGGGCCCTGTGGGTGTTGGATCCTGTCCTGGCACTGCTGAGCTCCACGGGTTGCTGCAACGAATGAACATAAAGCACGCAGAGGATGGCGATGTGAGCGCTTGAGCAGCCCACGAAGGCTTCCTCCCTGAAGCCCGGAGTCTGGGCAGAGACCAGCCCTTTCTCCAGGCTGAGCTTTCACTCGGGCCTCCTGGCTTCAGTGCAGCAGACCCCGCGTGAACCTTCAGAGACTCCAGTTCATCTCCTCTTGGCAAAGCCCGGCTTCCTCTCTCAGTGCAGATGAGCGCATGGAAGGCTTGTAAAGTTGACTCCAAACGCATCATGCATATCCACAAACCCTTAAAACCCAGCATTTGGATGAGCTGTGAGGAGATGGAGCAGAAACACATGGAGTAGATTCTCTGTGAACTGCTCCGCGGGCCTCCGAAAGCAAGGGAACAGAGCTTGGCAAGGTCCGCTTGGGAGCCCCGGCTCTCCCACACTTGCAGCGTGGGCGAATGTTGCCAGACGGAAGGTTCTGTGGCTCCCTGCCCGAGACTCATCCTCCCCTCAGGACCTGGGCAAGGGGAAGGGAAGTGAGGAATGGAAGAGGAAGTGAGAGGGCAGTGAGAAGGCCTTCGGGAAGCTGGACTGTGAGCTGGGGGAGCCCGAAGGCGTGCGGACAGTGTGAGAGGATTGGGATGCAGCTCAAGCAGGTTCCCGAAACCTGCATCTGCCGCCAGTTTCTCCCGGCTTCTCTGCCAGTGATCCGGGCAGCTCCTTCTGGACGGGCCATGGACTCGTAAATGGGAGTGTGCGTCATTTAGAAGCTGTCCACGTCCTGGTGTGGCCAGAGCACACAGAGCGATTGGGACCGCACCGGCCATTGCCGTGAAGCCTGGCAACGCAGGTCGGGCTGTCACGAGCTGTTGCTCGGCTGGCGTTGGGAGGCATCATCTGTTATTTTCCACCTGTTTACTTCTAAAACAAAGCCCTTTTGATGGAGTGGACTCTGTTTTTAATCCTTCAAGTGAATAATACTTTCAGACCAAGTCCATGTTTGGCATCCAGCCAAGACCAGATCCCACATGTTCAAGGTTAATGGCCAACTGGTCTAGAAGAGGCCAAAGGATCTCGAGATGTGTGGAAAGCACATTGGAGATGACCCCTGACTTTCTGAGGCACTTACAGACTCACCTGTGAGCTGACAGCCCCTCCCCAAAGCCTCATCACCCAAGTCACCCTGATGTGCAGCCTTCTGTCCCATCAGAATCGCCTGTTCTCGTGCGTTGCTGGGTGGGGGTCAACATGGAGCAGTGGGCAGTGCATTGGTTTTGGCACCAGCCTGGCCTGGGCTTACGCTCAGCTCAGTCTCTGGTCTTGGGTGGATCCTATATTCCTTCCCCGCTCATTGCCCTAGCTCTGCTCTCCCTGCCACCCCCATCAGAAGTCTGGGTTTACACAGCTTCCTTGAGCCTGCGGGGTTTGAAATCAGAGTTCTCACTTTATCCACCCTAGCCAAACATCTGCAGCACCAAGGCTGCTCCTGCTCTCAGTGTGTCCTGAGATCTACCTCATGCTGCCCTTTCCAGGCCTTCTTCAGAGAAGGGTGGGGCTGCAGGAAAAAGATACCCAGGCGTCTGGGACTGTGAGGCTTTGGGCTTTAGATGCAAATCCCAAGAATGAGTGGGCTCCTGGCAGCGCTCCGCTAGCTCCGCACCCCCTGCTGCTGCTGGGCGGGGCTTCTGAGGGGAGGGAGGCATCCCCCGCCCCGGTGGGTCCCTCGCATGGGGAGACAGGGACATAAACGCAGAACGACTGAAACACGCGTTGATGTTAGCAGAGTTACAGGGCAGGTCCATTCTTAAACTCTGTGTTCCTGTACTTTCTATTTTGTAATAGACATGCAGTTCTTTGGTAATTAGAAAAAGGGGACTAAAGATTTAAAAAGGACAATGTAGTACACAAAACATATTTTGTGGAGAGAGGGGTTTTTTATCTCAGAGGGATAAAAAATCAAGCCAGGCCTGACCCAAGGGGATGCATTTGCATTTTGAAATTCCTTCAGGGTGTGTGGAAGGTGCTCGGAGAGCAGCTGGGCTGGGATAAGTCAGGGACTATTTTTTACCTGCCAATGCAGGCCGACAGCCAGACAGCCAATTCTGCTAGGGTCAGTGGGGGCCCAGCTGGCACCTGCCCCCAGGCTCTGCATGGCTGGCCACTCCTCCCCCATCAGGGAAGGGACCCAGGAGGGCTCCACCAGGCCATCAATCTTCATTAAGTCGTCATTGTCTTCCAGAGGCTGGCAGTGCTTGGAAGGGCAGCTGGATAGAGGGCTCTGACCCCAGAATATTTAGAAATAAAGGCTAATTGACCATAGGAAAATCAGATAGATATCATCACTGGTGTCGCAGCTCCTGGATGCTTGGACACCTCTCCCAGTCATACTTCTTCCTGGTCCTCAACAACGGAAAAGACTGCCAGGCACTCACTGACCCTCCCAGCAGGTGGAACTACCCAGCGACGTGACAGATGTCTCTTCACTGGGAGCTGTCAGAGACGGAGTGGATGGACAAAGTGGGCTGGAGGCGGCTCTGACGGGGCAGGGTGGGGTGGGGTGGGGCAGAGCCAGGCCCTTGGCTGCCATTCGAGCTCCCAGGACATGCAGTTTCATCATTTTGGAGACTTTATTTTTTTCAGATTTATTGAAGTATAATTGACAAATAAAAATTGTACGTATTTATCATGTATGATTGGTGTTTTGATGTACATACATATACATTGTGGAAAAAATCTCTATAATCGAGTTGATTCATGTTAGGTTTGTTCCAGGTGGGAACTCAAAATGTATGTGTGGGACCCAATGCGGTTAATAGAAAACTAAGGTTTGTAAAACAATAGCCACAGGAGTCTGGAGAGTTCCTGACATTGTAAATCTAACAGACAGTTGCAGCCAGCATTTCTACCTCCTGATAAGGACGGAACTACTCCCTCTCTTATCTCTACAGGATGAGACTGACCCAAGGATCCCAGAAATTGGTAGTTAAAAAAATTTTGTTGCAGTGGCTGTTCTGGCCCAGGTACCCACCCCCCCCTCCCTGAGAAACCCTCATAAAACCCAAGGGCTCTCACCTCCCTCAGTGTGGGTGCTCTTTGACCTCCACCCATCTGCACCCAGATGCCCCAAATAAACAGCATTTTGCTGCACATGACGCTTCGTGTCCCTCTCTCTCTCTCTTTCTTTCCCTCTGCTCTGGACCTAGCAATTAACATATTCAGCACTTCCTATAGTCACCATTTTTTCTTTCTCTCTCTCTTTTATTTTTTGGTAGTGAGAACACTTAAGGTCTACCCTCAGCAAATTTCAAGTAGACTTTTTTATCAGAGCAAAGACCCTAATGCTAGAAGGAATTCAATGGCAGGGCCATACTAGGTGTTGTGCGAACATTTCATAGCATTCAATTTGTACAGAAAATGACCATTGACAGGTGCTTTCCCATAAGTCATTTAGTAATTTTCACTGGGCAGGAACTGGTGATTCAGAGTGAGGACCCTGCCCCTGAGCAACTCATGGTCACTGTCCGTGTGTGTGTGTTTATGTGTGCATTTGTGTGAGACCGTGCCTGTGTGTGTGAGCGCACGCATGGGGGTTATGTTAAAGAACAAGAGTCACCCAGGAAACCCGGGCATCTAAGGGAAGGACAGGGAGGGACTGAGAGCATACATGGGGGCAGCTAACTAAGCCAGCATCCCATTTTACAGTCAGAGAAACTGAGGCACAGACTTCTCCAAGTGACACAGCTAGTAAAGGTGGGTTCAAATCCAGGCCATTGACTTAGGCTTCTGGGAGCTAGATCACGAGAATGTGCAGCATCTTGAAGGACACTAGCACCCCAGCTTTGCAGAGCTGTCCTTAACATTTGCCAGCACAGCAGCTGGTGCAGAATCCAGCGTGAATCCGTGGTTATGCGTCACTGCTGCCCTGTTCTGAGCACGGCGGCACTGCCACCACTGCTCCTGCGCTCCCAGGCTGCTGCAGTTGGGGCGAGTGTATTCTGGGGAGGGGCATGTGTGGCCTCCTGTGAAGCTCTGATGCCACACACTGCACCATCTCAGTCCAAAGCAGGGCTCTAAGTTTGCACTGTTGATGTGTGTGCATAGCATGACGTTCAAAGTGCATCCCGGGCAAGATCACGCCTCCACTCTGCTCATCTGATTCCCGTAGGGCCACCTGATGATGGTGAGTCATTTCTGAGACCTTGCTTGACTCCTTCTTTCTGCAAGTATCTATTGAGCAATTTTGTCAGTCACCATTCTTGGCACCAGGGGCAGAGCTGTGAACAAAACCACACCGACCGGGAGAAGCATTGCTGGGAGGTCCGGGGTCGGCGGGCCATATGAGGATGCTGCCTGCCAGCCCCAGTCGGAGCCTCTGAACCGCCGGCTGCGGGCGGGGCCCCGGATGTGCACCTCTAGCAGGGTCCGGGGCGCTGTGGCTGCTGGCCAGGGCACACACTGTGGGAAGCACTGCTCTGGAGGGTCCCCTCATGAGAGTAACATTGGGGTGGGGGTGCCAGTGAGCTCAGCAGACCCCAAGGCAGAGCTCCTGGGAAGAGGGTAAGAGAGGGAACAAAACCAAACCCAGAAACTGCGGCCACACAGGGAGACCAGGACGAGGCGTGGCTTTCATTCTAGGAAACGCAGCCTCCTGTGTGGGCACAGCTGTGGCTGCGACGTCCTAGGAAAGGGGCACAGAACAGGAGTGAGCAGCATTGACGTGTCGCAGGACCCTCAGATAGAAGGGGACCGCAGAATGTCCCCAGGCAGAGAAGGAGCGGGGAGGGGTGTGCACAGCACCACAGACCCCCTCCGTCAGGTGCTGGGGCCTCCCAGCTGCCTGGAGACTGGCGCTGTCATTCCCGGCTCACCCACGAGGGAAGTCGAGTAACTTTCCCAGGCTCACAGAAGTAGTGAATGGCAGAGCCCAGCTCAGAACCGGCACCTATGGTCTCACCGTAGGTTGAGCTACTCCAACACCCACCGAGGAACAAGGTAGAAACCAGGAGCAGCCACTGTTCTCTGCGGACTGGCGGGATCTCGGTCCCCATAAAGGCTCAAGCGGGAGGAGGGGAGGCATGCTGAACAGGCAGGTATGGTCTGAAGGTCGCCGGGTGCATCCAGTGAGTGAGAAAGACCCAGGTCACAGTGGACACCTGCAGGATTATTCTGTTCCCCTCTGCAAGCAGTGGCCAGTGGCCCCCACACGTGTGGCTCCCAAGGCATTGCTGTGGACTAGACCATGTCACCCCAGTTCACATGTGCAAGCCCTAACCTCCCCACCGCGTGACTGTGTTGGAGACAGGGCCTTTATGGAGTTGATTAAGGTTAAATGAAGTTATGAGGGTCGAGCCCTGATAACAATTTCCATAGAAAAAGAAATGGTATTCTTGTAAAAGAGGAAGAGACACCAGATTCTCCCCTCAGCCCCACGTGCCACGTGAGGACACGGGCAGAGGGGACCATCTGCAAGCCCAGAGGAGGCCCTCGCCGCAAACCGAGCCCTGCTAGAGCCTTGATCTTGGACCTTCCAGCCTCCAGACTGTGGGAGATAGATCTCTGCTGTCCGAGACCTGCAGTCTGCAGTGTTTCGTGGCAGCCCAAGCAGACCGACACAGGCTCGCTCCGCCTGGGGCCTCTGCCAGCGAGCTGGCGAAACCCCAGCTGTGGAAGGCAGAGAACAGGGTGAGCCTCAGCACCTCTGCTCACTCCACACACATAGGGCTGTGCGGCTTCAGAAACGGAATCCTGCCATTAAAAGGAACACCTTCTTCTCCCTGCAGATTTAATTAACAGCTGCTTTATCAAACTGTTGTCCTGTTTCTTGGTTGACACACTGTAGGTCAGGATTTTTCAAGCCAATGTTTCCCACGTGTAGCCGGAAGACCTAACGCAGACTAGCACTCAGCTATTCACCGGTCGGGGAACATCATGATTATGTTGGCTTGTGGATGGATTTTTGTTTTGACATTTTACTTATTGATGTAACTTGTTTATGGACAAAGCTACACAAGGTCAACAAAGAGTTCTGCTTCTGAATCATGGGCCAAACTTGCAGAACCTGAACTTTGAGCCAGGAGGAATCATCCTCTGACAGAACCTTAAACTTCTCCAACAGTGACACTAGCTCAGAGCTGTTGCCTGGCTGTCCATCCGCCAGTCCGCCTCTACCAGTCACCCGCCTGGATGTCATCTACCCGCCCATCCTGTATCTACTTATCTGCCAAATGTCTAGTGAAATGGCAGTAAAGGAGCACAGAAGTGAACATTTTCGTAAGAGCAGTGAGAACAGGAACAAGACGTATCGGTGGACTAACAAGGGCTGTGCCTGACTCTGTGACCCTAACCATATTTAATCCATATTTAGTCATAATCATAATTTAATCATAAGTAGGAGCAGAGAGCCAAAGATTATCAGATTCTGGAGAGAAACAGCCACACACTCAAATGCACTGGCAACAACCCTCTTTCTCCAGCACCCCACTCGCGGCCCTGGGGCGGCCACCTGCAGCGGCCCAGCCTCTTGCCGTCTGAGGTCTGGACTCCGCTCAGCCGTGCAACAGTTATCCTTCTGCTTCTTAGCGTACAATATTTTGTTGACGTTAACTATTCTCCTTTTAAAAAAGTTTGGCTTTTAAAATCACTTTACTGCCATTTTAGTGGGGTTTGGTGAGAGAATAGAGGAAATGAATATGCTCTATCAGAAATTCCCTCAGGGTATTTCCAGATCTGGAAAAACACACTTCATTCCCACTCTTCTGAAAAAAATTACTTTTTTTTTAGGATGCACTACAAAACAACGAGGGGGATCTGATCATGAGGGGAAAATGTGTGCTTCCAATAAAATGAAGATGTAAGTCAGCACTCAATGCTGGGAAAGTCGAAGGTCCAACCAGACGGTCCCTAGAAGAATGTTCTCAAGAAAAAAGTGGATTTCTCACAACATGTAATATGATTTAGGGATCAGACAATCATAGTAACAGGGTGAAGACAAAATATTCATTTTTAATGACAAGAAAAATATATTCAATAGGCATTCTAGGAAAGGTAAATAAGAAAACCATAGCTCAATATGAAGAACAGTAAATGTTGCATGATTTGGGACAAATTTAGCCTATAAGAAAAGATAATGTTTCTGACATGATACGATTCCATCTGGGCAGTACTGGTTTAATGACAAAAGCTTATATCCCTTTTCTATGATCCTAATTCTACTCTATTGGAATATCATACAATAACAATATTGTAAAAGTAGTTGATCATTATTTTTAGAATTAACTTACAGAGGAAGAGCAGGAGACTAGTTACCATCTCTCATTATAAATGACCATTTACCACCACAAATTTAATAGCACCTTTTTCATATTCTAGCCTCCCTCAAATTGGGATGCACTTTGTAATTGATGGAGTGTCATTGGCAGCTTTTCTTTTACTTAATAAAACATAACACGATGGCGAGTCTCAGAAGTGATGGTATGTTAGATTTGATAAAGTACGATGTGTCGACAGAGGAGAATAAAAATACTACAACCTTTCCAGTTTGATGTAAGACCAGAACTGACAGAAAATGAGATGGAGAGGGGAGGGGACTGCAGGGAAGACAGAGGGTCTAATTCCTCCCACTGACGCTGTGGGGACCCAAAGTGTGCTCTGGAAATAGAGATCAAGAAATAGCTTGCAGCACACGTTAAAGTCTTAAGAGTAAACTGAAGAACTAAAGGAGAATGAAAACAATCACATATATATAAAAATAAAATTTGGGCTGAATAAAATCTGATGTACATAATTTAAATTTTCTCATTTTTTTAAATGAAGGGGAGGCAAGACACACTGTTGAGAGTTGGCAGATCAAGAGATAGGGCTCTGAGCATATTATTTAGATGTGAAGGCCATGGCCAGGAAAAGTAAAAGCAGGAACTTTGGAAAGTTATTACCCTTGGAAAGTAGAATGTGAGGCAGAAGGGAGAGTTTTATTCTATACTGTCAGCATTGTTTGGGTTTGTACAACTAAATATATTAGTGTTATAAAATTAAAGCATTAGAAAAATACATTCTAGAACTGAAAAATACCACCTCCCCCAAACTTATTTGTTAATTATCTTATACTATTCACAGGTAGGTGGCTACATAATTTACCTACTACAGAAAATGTAGATAATATGCAGATGATGAGGTGTCCTATCTCAGTCTAACTGTGACCTAAACAGTGAGACATTGTAGCTGTGCATAGCTTCAAAGTAAAACCAACTAGTCTCAAATTCAAGTTATAGTTTATATAGGCAATTCTCAATCTAAGAGTTTTATAAACAAATATCTTCTTTAAATGAATCTCTTATTTCACTAAAAATTTTGCTTGATATCTCTGGGAAGCACATTGCTCAAATTCAAATCTGGAGTGCTTTATGGAGATTCTTCTTGATTGAGGTTGTTAACTGATTTCACTTGCTCCGAACATTCTCAAGATGAAAACTACTCTGTTCATTTAGTAAGGGGCGTGTATGTCAGTGCCTTGGTCATCCGTAGTTGGTTTATGTTTTGTAATGGATCCAGTCGTTTTCTGCAGAGGACTGTGGAACATGTGCACACATGCCCCTACACAAGGACTCAGGTCTGAGTCACTGTTGGGCATCTCTGTTTTCTCAGGGGCAGCCAACAATGACCTCCTCCACGCAACCTCTTGCCAAAGCGTATGGCTTTGCATTTAATGAGCAGTCAGGAGCAGCTGCCCATCCTGTAGCTGTTGGAGAGGACAGTCTTCAATTTGTTGACATGTGATAGGAATGATCTCTTGAAAGATCATTAGCTATTTAGTGCTTCCCAGTATTGTGAAATCTACACCTATATCCAGTCGGCGTAGCAAGGTGTTGGGCAACCAGAGCTCTCAGGGAATCACTTTTACTAAATTGGTTTGTTTCATGATGCTGTTTATCCAACCTTAGTGGCTGCCCTGTGGAAGAAACTGATAGAGTTTCCCTAGACCTCATTCATTATCTCATACTACATTCTCCTTAAAAAGACAACCATATGAGAACACTTGAAATTTATTCAGCAATTTTGAAATGTACAATACATTATTATTTACTATATTCATCACACTAACCGCATGAGTGGTAAGTATTCGAGGTAATAGATATATTAATTAGATTGATTTAATTATTTCACATTGTATAGTTGACCTTTGAACAAAGAAGGGGCTGGGGCACCGACCTCCATGCAGTTGAAATCACCCTGCACGCTGGGCTTGACCTCTCACCCTGCTCCTCTGGATTTCTGTGGGGGCCGAGGGGCACATGGGAAGGGCCCAGGCCAACCCCTAGCCAGGCTAGCCAAATCCCGGCTTCCTATCTGATGAGCGTGTTTCTTGGGCAAATTACATCACCTCTCTGGCTGCAGATCCTGTGCTGCGACCTGGGGCTGCTCTTTCCACACCTGCGCCTGCTCTGCACCCTCCGCCCCAGCCCGGGCTCCAGGCGCAGACCCTGCTCATCAGGGTTGTTTGCAGGGCATGAACTGGCAGAACCAACAGCTGGAGTGAAGAGCATCGTGGGCCTCGGGAAGGCAGGGAGCCCCCTACCGTGGGCGCAGGTGGGCGGTGCTCAGGCCGGGCAGGGGCAGACCACAGTGGGAAGGACCTAGGAGACAATTGCTCTTTCTTTCCTCTTGGGAAACCTCTTGGCAGACAACATGGGGTTCACTTCTACCTTTTTTCGTTCATTCAACAGATACTGAACCTTCCATTTTCTCAGTGAAAAAAAAATATCTAGGGCTTTGGCTTAAAGCAAAAGCTGGTTCTGTCATTTATAGACTGAACTCTATGGAAAACAGTAAGTCTCAGTTTTCTCAACTGTAGAATGGGGGTAAATATCTCTACCCTTTTGGGTCTACAAAGATCAAACACTCCTTGATGCTCTTCACTCTTTGCACAGGCTCCACCTTAGTCCCGGTGACTCGGGAGTGCATGCTGGCCATGGACACACCTTTCTGAGCTCTTGCAGGACAGGGTTGCACTTTATTCGTCTGTCTGCCCCGGACTCTGGAAGAGTCCTCTGCTCACTCGAGGATGGGTTGTATGAATAGTAAAACTGATTTATTTCCTCTAATATGTCCAGAGAGGATAACTGGGCAGCAAAGATGGACATGCCCAGATTCAGCTAGATCTGGGCAGGATGGTGGGGCAGAGGGACAGTTGAAGGCTGACATGTGGTCACCTCCTGAATGGCTGTGTGGCACTGAGACTGGAAGAGCTGTCTGGAGCCAGCTAGTGAGACTCTGGGGCCAGAGAAGATCACTCGGTCCCCCTCAGGTCCAGGGCGTGGCATTCTGCAGGCAGGGAGGACACACTGCCTAAGCCGTGCTTGGAGGTGCCCTGAAGACCTTGGCGGCCTTCTGTCCCACACTCGGGACTAGGGTGGGAATCACAGGGCTGTAGACTTTAGCTCAATCAAAGCAAAGAATTTTCAACAATCAGAACTATCTGGCTATAGAATGAGCTACCCCAGGAGGTGGTGAGTTTCCCAGCCTTGAGAGTTTTATGTAAAGCCCCTACAACCTTGTTCTAGGGGTATCTTAGGGTGAGTCATGACTCACTGGAGGCTGGATTGCATTCCAAAGCGTGCTGTGTGCTTGATTGCTGAATTTACAAAGCACACAGGCCAATTTAAACAATAAATTGTGTGTTTTGTTTCAGTGAAATTTTATGTATTTTTGTGGTTATTCTCTATGGGAAGTGATACCTGTTTTTTATTTATGTAACAACATAAAGTTTTATTTTGAAACAAATACACCAAATACAATGCCACCTATGACTGCTCAAAAATAAGATATGTGAATCTAACAAAATCATATAGGACTTGCTTGATGAAAACTACAAAACGCTGATGAAAGAAATCAAAGAAGATCCAAATGCACGGAGAGGCATACGACATTTGTTGGAAGATTTAACACAGTAAAGATGTTACTTCTTCCCAAGGTGACATATAGGTTTAATACAAACCTATCAAAATCTCAGCAAGATTTTTTTTGCAGGTATGCAAAATTATTCTAAAATTTATATGGAAACTTAAATAGCTGAAACAACTTTTTAAAAGAATAGTAAAGTGAGAGGAATCAGTCTACCTGACTTTAAGACTTATTACATACCTACAGTAATCAAGGTTGTATGGTATCAGTGGAGGGCTAGACACATACATAGATCAGTAGAACAGATCTATGTATGAAAGAATGAAGAAACCAAACCAGACAAATATGCCTGATTTTTGACAAAAGTGCAAAAGAAATGCAATGGAGAAAAAAGCCTTTTCAACAGATGGTCCCAAAGCAATTAGACATTCATAGGCCAATAAAATAAGAAAGAAAGAAAGAAAAGAAGGGAAGGGAAGGGAAGGGAAGGGAAGGGAAGGGAAGGGAAGGGAAGGGAAGGGAAGGGAGGGGTAGGGAGGGGAGGGGAGGTGAGGTGAGGGGAGGGGAGGGGAGGGGAGGGGAGAGGAGAGGAGAGGAGAGGAAGAAAGGAAGGAGAAAAAAGAACTTCAACCTAAGTCTTACATGCTTTATGAAAATGAACTCTAAATAGATCATGCACTTAAATATATAAAACAGGAAACTACAAAACTTAAAAAGAAAATAGAAGGAAATCTTCAGGATCTAGGACTAGATAAAGAATTCTTGAACTTGATACCAAAAACACAGTCCATAAGTGGAAAAATTGTTAAACTGTATTTTACAAATATAAAAACTTTTGCTCTGCAAAAACCCTATTAAGAGGATAAAAAGCAATACACAGACTGGAAAAAATGTTTATAAACTTCATATCAGACAAAGGACTTACAGAATATATAAAGAACTCTTAAAACTCAATAATAAAAAAAAAAAATCTAACAACCAAATCAGAAAATGAGCAAAAGACACAAAGAGATATTTCACCAAAGAAGATATACGTTTGTCAAGTAAGCACACAAGAAGAGGTTCAACATCATTAACAATTAGGGAAATGCAAACTTAAACCATAGTGAGATATCACTACCCACCTATCCAAGTGGATAGAATAAAAATGAGTGACAATACAAATGCTGCCAAGCATGCGGAGAAACTGGATCATTGCTGGAGCGTTGCTGGTGGGAAAGCAAAATAACAACAGCCACTCTTTAAAAGTGTTTGTCAATTTCTTTAAAAACTAAACATACAACTGCCACACAACCAACAAGTACAGTCCTGGGCATTTATCTCAGAGAAATGAAAACATATCTTTATGCAAAGTCCTGTACACAAATGTGTATAACAGCTTTATTCATAATACTAAAAAACTAGAGACAACCCAGGGTCCTTCCAGGGTGAACAGGTTGATGATGGAATACTATCACGAAATACTACGCAGCAATACAAAGAAATAAACCCTTTATTTATAACACGCAACAACCTGGATGGATCTCCAGAGAGTTATGATGAGTGAAGAAAGTCAATCCGAAATGACTATATACTGAATGATTTCATTTATCTAACACTCTTAAAGTGACGAAATTATAGACATGGAGACAGATTAGTGCTGCCAAGGACTAAGGAGGGGCTGGGAGTAGCAGGGAAGTGGATGCGGCTACAAAAGGACAACACGAAGGAGTGATGGAAAGCTCTGCATCTGGACTGTGTCAGTGCCAGCAGCCCAGCTGTGATTTCGTGCTGCAGTGTTCCAAGTTCTCACTGTTGGGAGCAACTGTGTAAAGAGTACAAGGATCTCTAGGTATTATTTCTTACAACTGCACATGAATCTGCAATTATCTCAAAATAAAAAGTTTAATTAAAAACAAATAAAAATATTAAAGTTAAAATGGGTCAGTGTAAAGAAAAAAGTAAAATGATGGTGACAAGCGATAAGTGGATATGGCAAAACTTTTGAATGGGTCCCTCCCACAACTGGCACATGGGAAGTGCTGGGCCCAGGCCCCCAGGAGGGTGGGATAGACCTGTGGAATCAGATGTCTTGGCTGCCTTCTGCCATCCGCCATCCGTACAAAGAAGCGTCACATGCTGGGCAAGCCACCCAAGTCTCCCCTGCTTTCCTCGCTGTAAGGTAAGAATGGAAATTATCTTTCATGCCTGCCTTACCATAGTGTTGTAAGGCTCAAACAAGGAAAAGTGAAAGTAGCTATTAATATTCTAACATATCATCAAATTTTATGTGTTCAAATAATGAGGTCTTATCAATAGTATTTGTTTAATTATTACATAAAAAGTGCTCTGAATGGGTTTAGGTGGGCCCCCCCCCCCGCCCCCACCTTCTTTCCGCAAATGAGCACAGAGCGCTTACTGTGCGCCACAGACCTGCTGCTGGGGCACGAGCCACGGAGCCAGACGAGCACATTTGCACATTTGCACTTGGAGGGTCTGCTGTGCAGTCTAGTGGGGATGACAGATACCACCGCACTACACTGCAGGGGTGGCAATTTCCATCTTGCCCAAACCAAAAGGAGGGCTCCTAATTCATCCTGGTGGGTTAGCAAAGGTTCCTTGGAGAAAGGGACATTTGAAGTGCATTTTAAAGAGCTGAGAAGGAAAAGAAGAGGAGGAGGAGAAGGATCTGGCTTTGTGTTTCTCATTGCACAGAAGGGTCCCCGGACGCCATCAGAGGGCACCAGGGTTCCAAGCGCAGCAAGAAGGAAAGCTGGACCCAGCAAGCGAGCGTCTGCCTGTGCCACCCTTGCAGCCGTCCCGTCGAGCAAAGCGAGTCAAGGCAAGCCCAGACTCGAGGGGGTCCAGAAAGACTCTAGTGCTCAATGGAAGGGGTGGTGAGTGCTGCAGCCATTGGTGACCTGTCCTAGGAGATAAGCTGAATAAAGACTGCCACATCTAAATGCTCGTGTGCCTGAAGGCAGGTGCTTCACTGGGTCCCTGGTAGCAACCACTCATGTTACGTACAGAACGCGCCTGCACTCCGTCCAGCTGGGCCCACTTCCTGCCTGCTCTGTCTGTCCAGGAAGAGTGTTCAGTCTTCGGAACCCCAGTCCAGTCCACGGTGAGGGCCTGGATGCTGGGACCAGCATAAAAGCTCCCAGGACACTCCAACAACAAGGAAGGCCCAGCACACTGATGGGCGTATTTTCACTTGTCCCTGGTGGCAGGTGACTCCCCTGATGGACAAGCAGGCAGGTGCTCAGGACCTGTCCAGGGCACTCTAGCTCCACAGCAAGCAGAGGGTGTTGAAGCACCGCCCTCGCTAACACATCCCAGTGCTGAGAGCCTGGCTTCAAACAACAGGACTCACCAGCAACGCCCCTCAGCCCAGGGCGCGGGGCCTCCTGGGGGCGGTGGCTGGGCTGCTGACGTGTATGATGGTACAGGGGGCTGCACTTTCCGTAACTTACTTGGAGAGATGAGGAGTAGGTTTTGCTAAAATCCTACTGACAGCAACTAAAGAAAGTGTGGGGTTAAGGATCCAGGATGCTTCCCAATTCTGTTAGCAGCCTCTCCCATGGGTACCAAAATGTGATCTTTGGACAAACAGCCTTGTAAGCACTCAGACCTCTGCCAGAGAGCATCCTGCCAGACAGCTGGGCCCCTGGGAGTGCTCGGCCGACGTGGACCGAATTGCTGCGGACATCAGAGGTGCGTGTGGTGCGGGGCTTACCAGCACCAGCGCAGCACCCTGGGACCTGGAGAAGTCTTGGTCTGCTGCAGTGCCAGGCAAGGGCGCATCACCCTGCCCTGCTGGAAGTGAGCTTTCTGACATAGCAGCAAGTACTTGGCAACTGCAAAATGTGCTGTTAACATAAGGGAAGGAAGAAGGTGATTAAAAGCAGATGAAGGCAGGAGTCGGTGATCGGGCTTCCCGGAGGAGCATTCCTCTCTGGAAAGAGGGGCCTGCCAGGCTGTGGGTGGAGGCCGGAGGAGCATCTCTGTGTCTCCAGCATCAGCTCCAGACTGGCTGGATTCACGGGGAGTGTTTCCGTGTGTGGAGGAACACGATGATTGCACCACAGGGAGTTCTGATGCTGAATTTCACTGCACAGACACCCGGACGCCCCTGACTGCAGATTTCATGTTAGTTGGGGTAGGTGACCACCAGCTCCTCCCTGGAACCATCTGTGGTCACAGATGGGCTAGGCCTCACTCACTCCATGAAAGGCTTGCTTTCAGAGAAGTAGAATAAAGACACTAGGCTGATTCTTGACCAAAAGGACCTCTTCTGCTTCTCTTTACCTGGCAAGCTCTTATTTACTCCTTAAAGCATTGCCAGGATACACCTCCCCCAAGAAGCCCTCCTTCCCAGCTCTCTAGGATTCATCACACTGTGTTACCAAGCATCAGCACAGGTACTTAAGATGCTTCTCTGCTCAACTGGGCACCCGTGTAGGCATGCTATGTTGGTTCTGTGTGTCCACTGTCTCATTCAAGTTCTGGCATAAAACAGATGCTCAATAAACATGCATTTGATCCATGTTTGGATATAAAAAATATTTTTGCATTGATTACCCTGACTTCAAAGTAGGAGTACCAATTATTGAGCTAGGTATACAAAATGAAGTCTCATTGCTTCTCAAATTTAAAAATAGAGTTTAAAAATAGCCTGTGTTCACCCACCTCTTTTCCTCTCCAAGGAGCGTCCTCCCTTCTGGGATAGATTATTAGCCCTAAAACCTGCAGAGGGTGGTCAAGCTCCCCAGGCCAAGCTGGTCACCCTCAGCCCCTCTGCCACAGCGCCACTCCCTTCTGAGCGTTCCGCATGCTGTTTAATATCATTTCGGCAATCCTGAGCAGCTGCAGAAAGCTCTGGGTCTGTTGATCCAGGCGCATGGCTGCACCATGTTTGCACACAAGTCAGGGACCCTCCTAGTGAGGCTCCGAAGTGGTGGATCCCTGAGAGACTGGCCTGGACTCCCAGTATTAAATTGCTCAGGTAGATGGCTGCTGCAACCCACCGCACACATATGCACGTGGAGGCACACGCTTCCACTCACCCCGTTCCCCAGACATGCCCACAGAGACTGTGCAGGAGGGATGTCAGCCTCCACCACATACTCTCCCGGCCACGTGGAGCCTGTGTTGGGCCAGGGCGACCGGTCACTCCCTCTCTGGTCTTGCAGTTGGTCCCCTGTGAGGGAACCCCCATATTTTCCTGTCATCTCTGTCCAGCAGGGTCCCCCTTGAGCCACTCCCTAACATTAAGCCTCAAAGAGGGAGGGCTTGAGATCTTGACTGCTTCCCAGAAATCATGTGCAGTATTGGAAAACTTACTTTCTCAATGCAAAACAGTGAACACATGCTACAGGCACTTGCGAGCATCTAGTTAGAGAAAGGGACCTTGCTAACATCTAGTAATCAAAGAACAAAGAACGTCTGTTCCAAGGTGATGTGACATCTTCACTGACATCCAACAGCTAATGTCTGAAACACGTTGCAGTTTGGACCGAGTGGGTATCACCGCTATACACGCAGAGCACATGATAGCAGAGATCTGTGAGGATGAGAGCACATACGCACAGGTGACAGTGTTTGTGAGCTTTAAGCCAGGAAAGACACCACTGTATTCTTATTGCTGAAAACACTGACTGAAAGAAGAGAAGTGCCATGTGCATGAATCTCCATTTGCCACGCTATTTCTGGTTGGCACTAACGTGGGGTTTTAGTAGGTGTGTTGTAGACCGAATTGTGTCCTCACAAAATTCATGTGCTGAAGCCCTAACCCCAAGTATTGCTGTATTCGAAGGTAGGGCCCCTGGAAAAGATAAAGAAGGTTAATGAGGTCAAAAGAGTAGGCCCTGCTCCAATGCCACTGGTGTCGTCCTAAGAAGAGAAAGACACCGGTACATGTGCACAGAGGGAAGTCCCTGCAGGGCCCAGCGTGGGGCGGCCATCTGCAAGCCAAGGAGAGAGATCTTGAGAGAAGCCAAAGCTGCCAGCACCTTGATCTCAGACTTCCAGCCCCCAGAACTGTGAGATAGTAAATTTCTGTGCTTTTAGCCACCCAATCTGTGGGACTTTGTTAGGGCAGCCTGAGCAGACTAAGACAGGCACCAAATCTAACCAACTCGCTGAAAGGAGATGATGTCCGAGGTACCCAATGAAAAACCAAGAGGTAACGAGGACAGGCGCGAGGCTATTGGGGTGGGGTAAGATTGTCAGATGTCCGGCGATGTTTTCTCCCAGGCTTCATGGGCTCAGAGGATGGTGATGGAGCTAAAATGCAGACAGAAGGAAAAGAGTCAACACTTGGCTTTTGAATTCCAAAATAGACCCATGAAACTCACAGAAGTGACAATAGGATGATTTAAGAAAGTTATTTTAGGGATCTTTTTGAGATATTGAAAAGAAAGAGCTACACTCATAAACAAAACAAGCATCTTCACGGACCGGCAACAGAATGTGAACGCTCACGGCCAGGGGCTGGGTCTGCAGAAACTGACGCTGGTTCTACAAAGCCAACTGCCACTGGGAGCGGGGACCAAGCTCGCCCCACTGGCGGGGAGCTGTCTGGAGCCAGGCTCCCTGCGTGAAGCTGGCAAGGAGATGGAGTTTCTGGGCACACAGACACAAGATCAAACCTGGGTGTTTTCCTGTGGCTGCAGACTGTGATGAATGTCTCCCTGGGGTGGCAGGAGGGAATGGTGGCAGCCATTCACCATCTGGGAGCCACTGGCCTTGGGTGCAAACTCTAAGCTACAAATGTAAGGGCTGTGGTGGTGCAGAAAACCTAGGGGCTGGGCAAGGCAAAGGCAATAGCGAACTACCAGGCAGGAGGAGTGAATGCAGATAGAGGGAAAAGCAACTGGAGCAAAAGCAATCCCCTCCATGTGCACAGTAGGGACTTTATAGCACATGTGGAAAGCCACTCCTACAACAATAAGAGAGCAGATCAGTTCAACAAACGTCTTGGGCAGCTGCACATTTACCGTGCCAGGGACTGCTCTAGGTGCCGGAGACGCATCAACACACAGCCAACTGTCCTTGCCTGGACGGGTGTGGGAAAGAGCCAGCATGTCTTACATAGTGTGTGATAAATTGATAAGGGCTATTAGAAAAAAATGTGACAAAAGAAAGTAAATCAGGAAAATGAGTCTAGGGGACTGTAGGTTGCAATTTAACTTAAACTTGAGAATAACGATGTTGAACATTTTCCAAAGGATAATGAAAGAAATACCATTAATTTAAAAAACTCAGGTGGTTACAAAATAAAAATGGGTGACTATGAATCAAAAATGAGTGAATATAGAAAAAATTACCAACATGGGAAATACAAAAATCTAATCCTTAAAATCAAAGACTTAAAGCTCAATAGATGGGATTAAAATAAATAAACTGGACACAGTAAAAGGCAAACTGAATAAAACGTAGGATAGTGCTGGGAGATTTATGCAAAATGCCACACAGAGACATTCAGAAATGAAGACTAGCAGAAATCGAAAAGCTGGACAAAGTGAGGATCTAGGGACACAAGGGGTGGTGGAGGTAGAGGGCATTACAACCACTCTGACAGGCAGCCTTGCACTAACTATATTAGGCATGTTCATGGAGTTAGGTGGATGATATAAACGGAAACAGATATGTATATGGAGGATATCTCAAAGAAATTTCCACACAATCCGAGAAGGGGACAAATACAGATGGGTTCATCTGTGCTGTCAGGCAGTTGGAAGCAGTTGGCTCCTATTGCTGTGACGTGGCCAACGCACACCAAGCATGATCGTGCAGCAATTAGAAGTAATGAACTTGATGTATGCACAGCAACATGGGTGGCTGTTACAAAACACAGCATTTCATGAAAACGTAAGAGACAAAGTGACAACACAGTATTGTTTCCCTAAATTAAAAATGCATGTTCAGAAAAAATACTTGTTTTAAGAGCACATATGGACAAAATGATACACATCAAACACACAGGAGTAGTCCTTCTGAGGGAGTGGGGAGAGAAATAGATGATGGTAAAATAAAATCACACAAAAGCAAAACAAGAAGAGACCTTGTGTGAATCAGCTATCAAGAAGTAAAGCATGTAATTCACTCATCCCTCTGTCACTGAGCTCCATAAAAATAATAAAAGCACAGGTATTTGAGAGAAGTTAAGAGACATGGAGAAGTGATCGACAATTTGTAATATTCATCTAATGAAACCTCCAGAGGTAAGAAGTAAAGCAAAAGGAGGAGGGGTAATGCTAGGAGCAATGATGGGTGAGAAGTTTTAAGAGTTAACAAAGAATGGGAATTTCACATTGAAAGTACATACTAAGAATAATAAATCCACACGTGAATGTACATCATAATCAAAATATGAAACATCGAAGGTAAAGATGAAATCTCAAAATCTACCTAAGAAATTATCTATGCTGTAGTCTGAATGTTTGCATTCCCTCAATGTTCATATGTTGAAATCCTGACCCCCAAGGTGATGGTATAGGTAGGTGGGCCATTTGGGAGGTGACCAGGTCATGAGAGTAGAACCCTCATGAATGGTATTATAATGCCCTTACAAAGTAAATCCTGAAAGATAGATACCTCGACCCACTGTGTGAGGACACAGCAAGAAGGCGCCACCTGTGAACCGTAAAATAGGCCTTCGCCAGACACTGGATCTTCCAGAGCCTTGTTCATGGACTTCCCAGCCTCCAGAACTGTGAGAAATAAATCTCTACTGTTTATAAGCCTTCCAGCGTGTAGTATCTTGCTGTGGTAGCCCCCAAAGACCAGGAACGTCTACAGAGGAGACACATGCAGACTGACAGCAGACGTCCAATATGCCATGCTGGGGTGCACAGTCGACGGAAAGCTATTCTCACAGCGACTGAGACCTGGGCATGTGTGCCTGCCCGGCGGCCATGCTGGAAAGTGGGCAATGAAGTTCAGACATGCAAGGCTAAGATGGTTCATTCCTCACATATCACCACTGAAAAACTACTAAAAGGCAAATTTCAGCAAGAAGGAAACTAAGTCCAGAGAAGAGTAGGATATAAGAAGAAATAGGGATCAAGGAAATTGGTAAACTATGTTGGTAGATACAATGAACTCCTGGCAGAAACAATAGATATGGGACTAAAGTTATAGAAGGCGAGGGTGTGGGGGCACCTGAGGCTTGCTGGGAGCAGTGTCTTATTGGGATGAAGATAGAGCTACTGAATAATTTTAGACATTACTCAAAAAATATAAATGTGATTTTTGTAAAGTGAAAATGCTAAGAGATACCCCTCCTACCCAATAGTAATAAAACCTCTAACTTTGAAAGCAGCTAAATATGAGCATGGAAAAAAGCAAGCGCTATCAATCCAACAGGAGGCAGGAAAGAAGGGGTAAAGCTGTAGAAAACAAAAAAGTAGCATAACAAATGGAACACATGAAATGACAGAAATAAGTGAAATATAGGGATAATAATGGATATAAATGAATTAAATTCTCTCACTAGAAAACACAATCAAATTGCATTTTTAAAATCAGGGCACAAGCTGCCTATAAAAAAATTACCTAAATAAAACTGGACAGCACAGAAAGATGGAAAATGAAAGTGTGGGCAGGGGGCAATAGGAAATAATCTAAGCAAAGTCCAACTGTGTCACGGAGTTTAGATAATCACTAACTTGTAGGTACCTAGCAGCACAGTGCTAATATATATTTATTGAATATATATTTGTAAATATATAAATGCATATATGTAGTGCACACACATATACAATGAATTACAAGGAGAAACTGAAAAACTAATGGCGGCAGTGGGGGGTTTTAAGAATACTTTTCTCAAGAATGGTCAAGAAGAAAAAGAACTTTCTCAGGGGTCCGGTGGTGGTGTGTGCACAGCGCTTCAATGTGCTGTGGTTGGCTTAGGGATCGGCCCTTCTTCCCATCAGGTCTGATCTTCACTCCTCTGCCCACTGTCCTCAGCAGGGATGCTCCCTGGGTGACCACTCGGCACCAGGCAGGGTGGGTATAGAGGGGACGGCGCACAGCCCTGCCCTTGAGGAGCTCACGGACCAGCCTATTAGAGACACCCATGGCATTCTGGCAGGCAGAGAACAGGAGGCCTCAGGGATCCAGGAAGGCTTCCTGGAGGAAGAGTCACCTTAGGTAAGTCTTGGAGGTGGGTAGGGGTCGCCTGGGTGAGGAAGGTGAGTGGAGAGGGGTAGACCCAGAGGTGTGAAAGAGTGTAGTGTGTCAGGAGAGGTCGCTGAGTTTCCTGGAACGGAGCAGGTGGCAGGGGAGGGAGAGAGCAGGGAAGAGGTAGCAACCCGCTCAGGAGACACAGGTTGCCCTGATAAGGAGTCCGGACTGTACCCTGAAGGGGATGGGCCAAAAGCACAGAGGGAAGAGGGCCGCGTTCCAGCAAAACTGGCGTCTCAGCATGGCGGAGGGGCAAGGCTGCGGCCAGGCAGCAGCCTTTCCTACATCATGCGAGGGCATTGTGCCATTCCGTTAATTACACATCCCATTGTTTTCCCTTCAGCCTTTTCTTAGCACCTGTGTTGGGCTATTCCTTTGCTTTCTGCCAGCACAGTGGAGAACATCAGACCTGGCCTATTCTCTGTAGGTTCATGTTTAGATGGAGTTTGGCATCCAAGCAGGTGGCTACAGTATTGTGTAATGAAAGCTGCAAGGGAACAGCTTGCAGAGTTTCTGGAATGATTGAGAACCAGCTGGTAACTCTGCTTGGGGGAAGTGGGGGCTTCCTTGGGGAGTCAGCATAGGTGCTGAGTTTTGAAGGATGGCGAAGCTCTGGTAGAACACAGTGAGCAGCGGGACCATCGCGCAGAGGTGCAAATGCATGAACATGTTGGGTCGTGGGTGGGTTGCAAGAGTTAAACGGCGGAGGTGGTTTTACCGTTCATGCTTTTCACAGGTGTGGAGACCGAGTGCTGGAAAGGTTATGTTGTTTGTCAAAGTCACAATCAGACCCGAAGCCTCAGACCCCGCACACTTGCTCTTTTCACTACCCACCTACATCCCTTTCTTCACTGCTGTCTTAAGTTTATTCAAAGAAATGATAATGAAAAAGTGTTGTTTTCTGAATGGAGGCATTTGGGGTGTGTGCACGGGCATCTCTGTGTGTTGAGGGGCTGTAAATTTGTTGCAAATGAGTGTGGTTCTGCGTGATCTGCAAGCCAGATGTCCATTAGCTGACCTTTAAAACCATGAATTTGTGGGTGACAGATGTTTGGATTCAATCATGATGATGGGAAAATTGCTTTTCCTTCCAAGGAAAGAGGCATTATTTGAGAGTGAGAGGCAGCCATATATAACATTGGTGATGAATATTGTTCATTGTGGAAACACTCTCTAAAAGCGTCCTGTTTAAAAGAGGGTAATGCATTCAGAAGCTTTTAACTCGCCAGATTTAATCACAATGGAGTGCCAAAACAAACCCCGTTAACAAACCTCCAACCTTCCGCTGATTTCTCGCACTTACTCCCAGCTGTGAGCAGAGAATGGAAGTCAGATGCTTGGTTGCTTGCAGTACATATAAAGAATTCACATGTGAGCCTCTGGCTGCTGGACAAACAAGACAGTGTCCTTTCATGAAAAAGACGTCCCAGCTGGGGGAGGGGAGCCCAGGGCCATGGTGTTATCAGTTGACCAGCTCTAGTTCCTCGCATGTAATCAAGATTAACCACCATTTACTGAACTGAATATGAATAACTTGCAGCTCATCTAAGATCGATTGAGGGTAAATATGTTTCATAAGGAGTGGGGAACCTGAGGCCTTGGGGCCACATGTGGCCTTTGGACCCTTGAGTGTGGCTGCTCGACTGAATCTACACTTCACAGAACAGACCCCTCCGTTAAAAGGGTTTGTTCTGTAAAATTTGGATTCAGTCGAGATGCCACCCTTCGGGATCTGGAGGGCCACATGTGGACTTGAGGTCACAGGTTTCCCTAGAGAGAATTTTAAGAAATAAGAGCAGGCCAAAAAAAAAAAAAATTAGAGAGGGAAAGAATCAGGCAGTTGTCACTGTCCACCCATGGCCTCAAGGCACTGCTATCCATAGGATAGCACTGGACACCCTCTGTGGTTCACCCTCAGGTCCTTGTGCAGCCTCGCTGCCACCTCTCACCTCTCTCAGTGCGCAACCCTCCAATTAAACACGATGTCTTTGCTAGTGCCAGCCCCTGCCCGGGTCTCCTGTGTCTGCCTTCTCAGATGGGGCACCCTTCAGCACACAGGGAAACGTGGCCTCCTTCTGGGTGATCTCTGTTGCCTTCCCAGTTCCTAGTATAGACAGAAGCTCCTTCAAAATCAGTTGAAGGAATGAATACTCCTACCTTATATTCTGTGGGCTCTAGGACCATTATAATTTGTAAAAAAGTAAGCATCAACCACATAGGTTTTGTATTCAAAGTCTGTATGTGTCCTTAAAACTACAGAATGTACAAGAGGGTATTAGCATGTCTTTATCATCAACTGCAGTGTATGTCAAGCCCTTTGCCTGCATCCTCTCATTTAATCCTCCTAATAATTGTGTGAAGTGGATATTTTTGTCCCCATTGTACAGATGAAACTGAAGGAAGTTAACTAACTTGATCAAGATCACCCAACAAAAAAATGGGGAGGTGGAAATTTAACCTCAAGCCACCTGATTCAGTCATACCACTCTGTGTCTGCCAGAGGAGGCCTATAGACCTGGTCATGCTCATCTCTGGGTGGTCTGTCTGCCACCTGGAGCAGAAGGGACCCTGGTGTTCTCTCAATGTTGGGGTCATTACTTTGCTCATGGGTGATCACACTGTGAGTGAACGTCATTTAGCACATTTGATGTTGTGGCTGACATTCCAGAAGTCAATAGAAGGTGTTTGGCTGAACGTGTTTTCATCCCTTCTCCAGTTTGGACGGTTGGTGGGTGGGGGAAGTTGCACATCATGCCTGGATGCCGTGCTGGTTCTCCTGGTGCTTTGGCTGCTCTCGTGGAGTCATCCTGAGCCCTCCACAGACCTAACAATCTAGCCCCACTCACTCCGACAGCCACGCACCTCCCCTTGGCATCTGCAGCATCTCTCTCTGCTCATTCTCTTTTGACCTCTCTGGCTGATGCCACTCAGTCTCCTTTACTGGTTGTTCTTGCTCTGCCCCCAGCTTAATTATTGGCCATCCCAAGGACTCCATGAATTCAATGCTGTGAGTTCTGGGGATACAAAGGCAAAGGATATAAGGTCCACTTTTGCAAAGAGCTTGTGGTCCTGTAGGGGAAACAGGTAATGCAATATTGTCCTAAATATTCTGGTGGGAGCCATATAGGTTCTAGTTGGGACACAGAGGAGAGCAATAGCTTGTGCCTGGCACCATTTCTTTAGATCAAGAGAACTGTGAAGCTGAGTATGGAAGATGTGGGCAGGTTTTAACAGGAGAGGGGATGTGGGGGGAGCAGAGAGCAGTCTATGCAGGTGGAGGCAGCCCAAGGAAATGCCTGAAAGTTTGGCAGATCAGAATTGTATGTGGCTCCAGGTGCTTGGAGCATTGTATACAAAGTGGGTGTTGTGAGTGATGGGATTAGTCTGGAGGGATGGGCAGCCTGGTCTGGATTTGGAGGATGCAAAGGAGCCTCACCTTTCCCTTAAAGTCACTGGAGATCCATTGAGGGAATTTTACAAGGGCAGGAACCTGATCCTATTTGCATTTTAGGACTACTATTCATGATGTGAAGGGGATGTGCCTACTGGATTTAGGTGAGGGAGAAAAGAGAAGAGGAAAAACTGGAAATAGGAAGATCCATGAGGAGTTTTTTCTTCAGTCCAGGGTAAGGACGAGGATGCCCCAAACCAAGGAAGACCAGTGAAAATTGAAGGAGTGTCTTGGAAGAGATGGTCTGGAGGTAGAATCCACAGGGCTTCATCTGAAACGGAGCAGGAAAATGACATGAATGAGAGGAAGCAGCCCAGCTAGCTACTCCACCCACTTTATTTCTGGATTGGGCATATGAAAGAAGGGTAGTGATTTTTTTCCAGTTCTTTTTAAATGAACCTTTACATTTCAGATTAGTTTTAGATTTATAGAGAAAGTTCAAATATAGTAGAGAGCATCCCTGTGTATCCCATACCCAGTTTTCCCCTCTTTGTAGCAACTAATGAACCAATATTAATACATTATCTTTAAACTCTAGTCTGTACTTTATTCAGATTTTCTTAGTTTTTGCTCACTGTCCTTTTTCTGTCCCAGGATTCCATCCAGGATATATCACATTTAGTTATCACATCTCTTTAGGTTCCTCTTGGCTGTGAGGCTGTGATGGTTTCTCAGACCAGAGTAGTACTGGTCAGATGTTTGTCTATTTTTCCTTTCACTTCTTTCATTTTTTGTTTCATATATTTTGGTGCTCTATTGTTTGGCCCTTAAACACTTAGGTTTGCTATGTCTTCTTGGTGGCTTTATCATTATGTAACATCCCTCTCTGTCTAATAATTTTCCTAGCTCTAAAGTCTGATCTTAATATAGCTACTCCTGCTTTCTTTAGATTAATGTTTGCATGCTATATTTTTTCCATACTTTTACTTTCTACCTGTCTATATTGTTATTTTGAAAGCAAGTTTCTTGTAGTCAGAATATAATTGAGTAATGTTTTTTAATCCACTCTGCCAACATGTGTCTTTTAACTGGTATATTTAGATCCATTTACATTTAATGTAATGATTGATAGGGCTTTACATTTGCCTTTTTTATTTTTTGTTTTCTGTTTTTCATTTCTCTGTTTTCTTTTTTCCTGCCTATGTGTGGATTACTTAAGCATTTTTAAAGTTACATCTGGATTTATCTATAGATTTTTTTATGTCTCTTTGTAGCTTTTCTTAGTGGTTGCTACTCTAGCTATTACTATATATACACATATATTAACATCACAGTTTATTAATGACATTTTACTAGTTTGCAGTATATATAGAAAAAAATACCTTCTTTTATGTTACTTTGTCCTTCTCTTTTCATATAATTGTCTTAGTTTCTCTGCATATATTTTGAGCCACATGAGTGTTATAATTTTTGCCTCAATTGACCAATATAGCTTAGAAAACTCAAGAGGAAAAGGGAATTCAATTGTATTTGCCATATGTTTGCTTACCATGTTCTTTTCTCCTTTCTGATGTTCCAGGTTTCCTTCTTTTATTATTTTCTTTCTGTTCAGAGAATTTCCTTTAACTATTCTTTTAGGATTTATCTGCTGGCAATAATTCTCTATTTGTCCTTCATCTGAGAACATCTTTATTTTCTCTCCATTTCTGAAGGATATATTCACTTTGGAAGGATATTTTCACTCAGATGTAGAATTCTAAGATGACAATTCCTTTCCTTTAACACTTAAAAAATGTAATTCAACTTCACTCTGGTCTCCATGGTTTCTGATGAAAACCATGGTCATTCTAATTATTTTTCTCCTGTAAATAAGGTGTCATCTCTCTTTGAATGCTTTCAATTTTCTAAGTCTTTCATTTCATAAGTTTGACTATGATGTGCTTTAATATAAATTTCTTTGGTTTATTCTGTTGAGTTTACTCAGCTTCAGTAATCTGTAGATTTGTGTTTTTTATCAAGTTTAAGAAGTCTGAGGACACTATTTCTTTGAATACTTCTCCAGCCCCACCCTATTCTCCTTTCCTTATGGTACTTCAACAACATGAATGTTAGACCTTTTGTTACAGTCCCACAGAACCCTCCACTCTGTTATTTTTGCTTAGTCTATTTTCTCTCTGGTGTTTAGATTGGGCCTGGGCAGAGTTCTCGAGATGACCAGCAATTAAGCTGTGGGCAGAATAAAGGAGATAGAAACAGCAGTCAGAGAAGCAGGAAGAGAACCAGTGGAGAAAGATGCTGCAGAAACTAAAAGGAAGGCATTACAGAAACAGAGCAGTAAGCAGGGCTGGATATCACAGAGGGACCATGAAAGGTGAGAAATGCTTCGGGGATTTGGCATAAACCAGTTATTGAGGAATCCTCTAGGACAATTTCTGTGAAGTTCTAGGGGCAAAAGCTTGATTGCTATGGCTTGAGGACTAAATAAGGAAAGTTGTTATTTCTATTTTACGGACTAGAAAACTGAGGTTTAGGAGGGGGGAGGGGGGCGGGTATATACATACATAATGAGTGAGATGTGCACCATCTGGGGGATGGTCATGCTGGAAACTCAGACTTGTGGGGGGAGGGGGGGAAAGGGCATTTATTGAAACCTTAAAATTTGTACCCCCATAATATGCTGAAATAAAAATAAATAAATTAAAAAAAAAAGAAGAAAAAAGAAAACTGAGGTTTAGGAAGATTATCTAGGTGACATACCCAGTGTTATTCATCTGGTAAAATGACTCAACAGGGACATAAATCAAGATCTCCCAAAGCCAAACCCAAGCTTTCCCTCTGTAGTGTTGGAAAGAAAGAAAGAGGATCAGTGTTGAAGTAAGTCCATCACTAGGGTGTCTGGGAGTACAGGTGAATTGCTCTGTGCCTGTTATTCTGATCTGTCTATCAATATTTACATAGACAGACATAGACATCTGGATCTCTCTGTCTCTCCCCCCGCCATTCTCAAAGTGCTCCAGACTGAACCACAGATTATATGGTTGCACTAGTAATCACTCATTTCCCAATTTGACCTCTAGCTATGTATTGTCTGAATATCCCCAGGGATGTTTCAGTTTTTATTTGTTGTTTAATAAACCACCTCAAACTTTAAACCACCTCTGGTGCTATAAAACCAGAGCCAGTTTGTGATACTCACAGATGTAGTGGGTCAGGAACTGGGCATGACGCAGAGGGGAGGTTCATCTCTAGTCCCTGATACCTGGGCTCAGAGAAAGCTAGAATCTTTAGGCAACTTCTTCACTCAGGCACGCAGATGTCTGGTGCCTGAGCTGAGATGACTGCAGTCTGGGCCCAGCCGGAACTATTGATTGCTGCTATTGAGCTTGTACTTCTCATGGCATGGCAGCTGGGTTCTAAGATGAAGTGTCCTACAAGGTCATGTTGGAGACAAGGTTTCTTCTTACCCAACCTGAGCCAAACAACATCACTTCCACTGCATTCTCTTGGTTACAAGCGAGTGGCTACAGCCCACCCAGAGCCAAGTGGAGAGGGCCCTGGCCTCCCCAGCCTGGGGGAGAGTGGCAAAGCCTTACAGCAGAAGAGCATGTGGGAGGGAGATGCCACCGGTACAGTCTTTTGAAAACTCGCTTAGCCATGATGGCCCACTCCCTTCTGGTTCCAGAGCAAGTGGAAAAGAAAATGGGGGGAGAGCCAGGGAGTCTGGCTAGTGTGAACTGGGGGGCCAAGCTCAAAAGGGCCTCTCCACCAGCCGTGGGAGCACCCTCACAGCAGAACCGTGGGCAGGCGGCGCGGAGCAGGCTCCAGCCCTGACTGCTCCAAAGCTGCCCCATAATGCTGGGCGTCCTAGCACAAGGTGTCTGCTACAGTTCCAATGTGTCCCCCCAAAAGCATATACTGGAACCCTAATCCCCAATGTAGCAGTGTCATGGGTGGGCCTGGTGGGAGGTGTTTGGGTCGGGAGGGCTCCGTCCTCATGAATGGATCCGTGCTGAGTATGGAAGAGCTGGAAGCTGTGCCTTTGCTCCCTGCTCCCTCTCACCTTCCTGTTGCCCTCTGCCACGTTATGACACAGCAAGAAGAGCACCTCTGCCAGCCGGCCCTTCAGTCTTGGGCCTTTCAGCCTCCTGAACCAAGAGTCGCTCAGTCCCCATTTACCATGAATACCCAGTCTCAGGTATTCTGCGACAGCAGCATAAAACAGACTAAAACAGTGTCTTAGGGAGGACCCTTCTCTGCAAGGTGAATTAGTTCTTGTGGAAAATCTTTTTAAAATGTGTAAAGTTAGCTGGCAATTTGGTGAAGGTGGAGCAAGTCACCTGATGACGGTTACCCAGCACGGATGAGATGGCGTCACACACCGGGCTCCGTGTGAGGTACTCACTCTCCGATGTCACCACTGCCCCGTTGATGAGGCAACGGAGACATGTTCGTCTACCAGTTCCCACTCGAGGATGGCCGGGCGGGACTGTGCACCCGGAGCCGTCAGTGCTCAAGCATGGCTCTTCTGGTTAACTCCGGCTGCTCCCCGGCAAAGCAGCAGAGCTGGTGGGCTCAGGGCCCCTGAGAGGTGGTGGCGGGCTCTCGGGTGTGTCCAGCGCGCGTGCTGGGCTGGTGTGAATGTGCCACAGACCCCGTAGCCATTCTGCATTCCAAATGCCCAACGCACAATCAGTGCATTCTAAGAGAAAATGCATTTCAGGCTTCAGCAGGACTTTCAAAGAGCATGAACTGAACTTACAAAAGTTCTCTTACTTGGTTTATAGGTCTCTAAGGCTTCATGTGTTTTTATTTTTTTGCACCAAGTGGTGGAGAATGTAATTAAACCTGAACGTTAAAATGTCAGGTAGTAATTAATGAAGAAAAGGGGCCTGTGTTGCCTGCCAGGGGGTCTCTTCCGCCAGGCAGGCGAGAGCCAGCAGGGCATAGCCAGCAGGAGCCCAGGTGAGGCCCAGACCTCCCAAATCTGCCATCCCAGCCTTGGAGGAGGGATGCCAGAGCCCACGGCTGTGGTACCGGAAGTCATCCGTTTCTGGCAGAAGCTTATCATTATCAAATGCCTGCTCTGTGCTGGGACCTGGGCTGGACCTGGGGACACTGAGACCCTGAACATGGCTCCACCAGTTCCCAGACTGACCAGGCCTCACAGGCCTCAGGATGATCCGACCTGGCCCCACCTGGACCTCACCAGAGCCTGGTGGAGGCCTGGCTGCCCCTCACTCGCCTGCCACCCCTCAGTCCCCACTGCAGCCTTTGCACTGCCATCTGCTCCCGCGGGGCGCACGCGCTTTGCCAACCGGAGGCTGGGCCTGTGCCCTCCCGTGTACCCACAAGGCCTGTCTTCCTCCTGCTGGCCCAACACCCGGCGGTTTCTCAGGACTCGTATGAAAGCCCATCTTGCAGAGTCCTTCTGATTCACTCTTAGTAAGCCCTTTCCTGTCTCTTCCTCTAAAGGCTCCTTCTCAGCCCTTCCCTTCTCTTACCAGCCTGGAGGTACATTTCTGTGGCTCCCTCAGGGTGAGGACAGAGGTTCTTCCTCCTTGAGAGAGCCCATCCCCAGCACTAGCGTGTGCTTGACAAGTGCTTGTTCCAGAGAATGAGGGGTCTGGCCCGGGAGACCCTGCACACGGATGGCGGCAGCAAGCGGGAGCAAGCAGGGTGTGCCCCTGCGCACACCCACAGTGACACTGAAGCACTAAGGGGCTGAGACTCATCATCTGCCTGTCTCTGAAGGTTTCCCAATGGGGCAGGGCCAGTCCCTGGCACTGAAGGCCCTCCCTCCTAACCTTGAGGATGACTTCCCTGCCTGCTGCCACCTTCCAAAGAGTAGCACCAATGGAAGGAGCCAGAGCTGGGTGTCCATGGCTATCTGTGGCCATCGTGGGCCTGCTGTTGGGTTAGCTCTGCCCTGAGTGGGCCGTGGGCTCTGTCTTCCATGCAGCATGTGGCAGGCAGAGTGCTGGCTTCCACCTTACCCGTCTGTCCTTGCTGCCCTCCTGTGGGCCACCTTCATCCAGTGCCCCCTGCGATTCGCCCTGGTCAGCTCCCTGACTTTCCTGCAGCAGGCAGGTTGTTTGAAATCCTTCAGCAGTTCCCACTCTGCCCCTGCACTGGAGCCTGAGCCCCTTCTCCTAGCATGTCCTTCGAAGGCCACCAATGACCAGGTCCTGAGTGTGCCACACCTGCCCTCCAGGCTTCCACACTTTTATCTGCATCCCTCCCCTCAAACCCGCCTTGGGCCCACCTGGAGACTGCCCTTCCTGCTTTGTGATAGAGCTCAAACCTCAACCACCACCTGAAGGGGCGTGCCTGAGCCGCCTCACCCTGCCGTGCTGATGGAGCCGGCTGGTAACTTCGTGGCGCCCTGCTCATGCGGCTGAATGGAGTGGAAGGGCAGGAAGCGAGTGTGGCCCATGTCCATGGTGGCACTTTGCTTTTGAAATCTGAGCTCTAGGTTGCATTTCAGGCCCTACTTCACAGAGGAGATGAGGCACAGCTTAGTGGTTGTATCTCACACTGTCACAAACCTGTGTGCTCCGTACACATTTCTGTGATAGGTGCGTGTGATCCCAGCCCAGCCAAAGCCCAGGGCTGCTCTCACTGCTCACTGGACCCTGAGCAGGGCTGCCTCCTTCAGCAGCCTTCTGTTCCTGGCAAAAATCAGGAAGCCCTACATCTTCCCTGGATGCCAGAAGTCCAGAGTGTATCCAGAATGAAGAACAAAGGGTGCTGACCGGGCATGCTCCATTTCACTGAAACATGATAATTGCAATACATGAAACACTTGCTAGGTTTGTCTGGCCCTGACAATTCTCATGTTGACATGTCATCCCCAATGTTGGAGGAGGGGCCCGGTGAGGGATGTTTCCAAGAATGGAGGTGGATCCCTCATGAAAGGCTTGGTGCCATTCTTACAGGAGTGAGAGAGTTCCCACTCTCAGTTCCTGCAAGAACTGGCTGTTGGAAAGGGCCTAGCACCTTCTCTGCTCTCTCTTGCTCCCTCTCTCTCCAAGTGATGCCTGCTCTCCTCGCCTTCTGGTGGGTGGAAGCTCCCTGAAGCCCTCATCAGAAGCAGATGCTGGCGCCATGCTTCTTGTACAGCCTGTAGAACTGAGAGCCAAATAAACCTGCTTTCTGTATATATCACCCGCCCTCAGGTATTCCTTTATAGCAGCACAAATGGACTAAGATAGAAAATTAGTGCTGAAGAGAGGGGCATTGTGTAAAGATACCTGAAAACATGGAAGCAGCTTAGGAACGGGGCAGTGGGCAGAGGGTGGAAGAGTCTGGAGGGCTCAGAAGAAGACAGGAGGATGAGGGAAAGTTTGAAACATTGAGATGAATTAAGTGGTTGTGACCAAAATGCTGATAGGATATGGACGAGGAAGGCCCAACTGACAAAGTGTCAGATGGAAGTGAGGAACTTCCTGAGAAATGGAGTGAAAGTCACCCTTATTATGCCGGAGCAAAGAACTTGGCTGCGTTGTGTCCATGTCCTAGGACTTTGCGGATGAGTGAACTTAAGGGTGATGACCTAGAGTATCTGGTAGGAGAAATTTATAAGCAACAGAGTGTTCAAGAAGGGGCGTGGCTGCTTTTAATAGCTTATGATCAGATATGAGAGCAAAGGAATGTACTAAAGTTGAAACTTATCATTGAAAGGGAAGCAGAGTGTAGGAAGTATAGAAATTTGGAAGATGTGCGGCCTGACCATGTCGCAGAGAAGGAAAGAGTGTTTTCAGGAGAGGAACCCAAGGGAGCAGCAGAGCCAGCACCTGCTAGTGTGATCTGAGAGACCAAAGTGGATGCCTCTTTATCAGCAAAGATGGACCGTAAGGTCAAGGAAACACATTACCCATGGGTCAAGGGTTCTGGGTCTGGCTAGTGTAGCAAATTTCCAAATTCCTACAGCTACAAGGAAAAAACACTCTTGCTAAACTGCCCAGCAGTAGGAGCTATCAGAGCCTTCCTGACTCTGATTTACGACAAGGCCTCCAGCCTGAGTGGATAGAGGACGGCCTTGCAAACATTCTTCCCTAATAAGCAACGAAGACCTTAGGCCAGGGTCAGCCGGCTTATAGAGATGAGCGCAAACCATCCATGTCTCGTAGTGGACCTCCTGATGTAAACAGCAAATTGCACCTCGTGTTAATGCTAAAGCCCTGCGTCAAAGTAAACGTGGGGTGGATATTACACATATGTTTCCCCATTGCACAGGTGCTTGTCTCCCCTTATAAATATGTATAGCTTCCCCTGAAACCTGTTGAATATGTATGAGTCTATTGTGTGATATGACTTTGCGAGGCACAAAACCCAACCTGCTTTTTCCCTCTTTGAAGACAGACCACCTTCGGTCCACACCAGAGACTATCTAGTCTGCAAATTGATCTCACCGACAAAGCTGTCTTTTCTATTCTTTAGCCCTCTGTGGTCTTTTGGATGAGGATGGGGAGACTAGCAGGGCTCAGAGTGAGCCAGGTGCTAATAGTCAAGATAACGGAAAGGCCCCAGAGGCAACTCAGGCCTTCCAGGCTGCCCTCCCATCTCAGGTCCACAGGTGCATGAGGCCAGAAGGGTTTGATGGGCCAGGCCTGGGGTGCTGGTGCCCTGTGCCACCTTGGGCTGCTGCCCCCTGCATCCTGGCCACCCTACATCCAGGTGATGCTCAAAGGGCTCCAGGTTCAGTTTGTTTCATCACTTTGGAGAGCGCAGGCAGCAAGCCTTGGCAGCTTCTGTGTTGTGTTAAATCTGCAGATGTGCAGAATGCAAATGCCATGGAGGCTTGGACGTTTCCACCCAGATTTCAGAAGATGTATCAGAAAGCCTGGGCACCCAGGGAGAAGCCTGCCGTGGGGCAGAGCCACCACAGGAAGCCTCTACTAGGGAAGTGCCTAGTGGAGCTGTGGAAATGAGGCCACCGCGCTCCAAACCCTGGAGCGGTAGAGCCACCAGCAGCCTGCACCTTCACCTTGGGAAAGTGGCAGGCACTTGACTCCAACTCCCAGGGCAGCCGCCTGGACTCTGCCTAGCAAAGCCCTGGGGCAGGGCTGCCCAAGGCCGGGCCAGCCCACCCCTCACACCGTGTGCCCAGGATGCACGATGTGGAGTCAAAGCGGATTGTTTTGGAGCTTTAAGGTTTAATGTCTGCCGTGCTGGATCTCAGACTTGGGGGTGTGGCCTGTTACCCCTTTTTTTTTGGCTGAGATTTTCCCTTTCAGAATGGGATTGTTCGCCCAGTGCCTTCGCCACTATTGGAAGTAAAACCTTGCTGTTGATTTCTGTACAAAGTTCAAGCTGGAAGGAGTTTGTCTTGAGTCTCAGATGAGACTTTGGGCTTCGAACATTTGTGTTGGTGCTAGAACAAGTTAAGACTTTGGCAGACTGTTGGAATGGAATGATTGTGTTCTCAAGTGAGAAGGACATGAGGTTTGGGGGCCAGGGGAGGAATGCTACGGTTTGGATATGGATGTTACTGACCCCACCATGAATTTGAAATTTGATCTGAGATGTTGGGTTGGGGGCTGGTGGGAGGATTTTAGGTCACGGGGGTGGATCCTTCAATGGCTTGCTGCAGTCCTTAAGGGACTGAGGACGTTCTCACTCCTAGTTTCTGCAAGAACCAGTTGTTGAGAAAGCCTGGCACCTCCCTCCCCCCTCTTGTGCCCTCTCTCTCCACATGTTGCCAGCCCCTTTGCCTTCCCCTCAGCAGTGGAAGCTCCCGGAAGCCGTCGCCAGAAGCAGATGCCAACACCACACTTCTTGTACAGTCTGCAGGACTGTGAGCCAAACAAACTTCTTTTCTTTATAAATTACTCAGCCTCAGGTATTCCTTTATAGAAACACAAAGAGACCAAGACACTACCCTTCTAGGATGGTAAGAAGCTGCGGAATCTAGGAGCTAAGCAAGCCACTGTGGGCCTAATATTCCTGGTTTAGCACCTCCCTGGGCTATGGGGGTTCCCGCCTCATCTAGTAGGAGAGAGAGACGGGTAAGAATTCAACCAAAGCTCCCCTCCTAGAATAAAAGCATGCCTCTATGAGGGCCTTGATGGAGGAGGCCCATGGTGTGCAGATGCACAAACACACTTCAGAGCTGTTTCCTGGTCGGGGAGACTGAGTATCTGGAGGAGGAGGTAAAATCATGTGATAAGGAGAGGGAAGAGGGACTGAGGGGCAGCAACACCTGCTTGAGGGCCTGGGCCAGTGGAGCAGGCAGGGGCAGAGCAGGCAGGAGGAGGCTGGGGAGGTGGGGGCCTGGAGAGCAGGGCAAGGCAGCCACACATGGCTCTGGCCAGGGCAGGGGGGTTGCCTCTACCCGCCAAGCAACAATGAACTGAGAAGGGGTGGAGCAAACCCACTTAGATGGAGGTGTGGCCACCGCCTGGGGAGGGGATGTGGGCCCAAGACAGGCAGATGGATTTGGGCTGGAATGGAATGGAGGTGGGCACGAAGTCAGGGGAGTGTGTTTAGAAAGGTTTTAGGTGGTGACACTGAGCCCCGGAATGAGTTAGGCACAAGACGTGGTGGAGTGAAGTGCCTGCAATGCACCAGGTCTTTGTCACACCTGCTCACTGATGGTGATGCCTCCGCCGACCTGAATACGCTTCTTCCCAGCCGGGCTCACCTCCTGTCGGCAGTGAAGACTCCTAAACCCTGACGACAAAGTCGCTCTCATCCCTTGCTTCATCTCCTTCCTTGGCCACTGGCTGCTTCCTCTCCAGGACAGCACCCCTAGCCTCCTGCCTCCTCTCCTGCTCCCCGGCCGATCTGTTCTCCCAGAGCAGCCTCTCTGGGAGGCATCACTGTCCTTGGTTAGCAAATGAGGAAACTGAGGCTCAGCAAGTTTTGTGACCTCAGCCCAGGTGGGCAGCAGCAACTCTGGAGCTCCTGCCCCACAGCACACACGCCTTTCCTGCCCCCAACACCAACGACACGGGCAGACTCTGAGCCTGCTGGGCAGGGGGCTGGCTGTTTACCCACCCAATCCTGGCAGCTGGAGGTGGCACTGTGGCCCTCTGATGTGCCCCAGCCTTATTGAGTCAGGCTGAGTGGCCGGGAGTGCCTGGCCCAGAGGATCAGGCCAGTTTGGGATTTTTGTTCGTTGAGAATTGAAAATGGAATTGTTATTTGTGGGACACTATTTAGAGAATACGTCCTCTTACAAGGCACCCTTGGAGGTAAATGGCTGTCCTGTTCTGTGGTGCAGCCTGCCTACCTCTGCCAGGTCCGCCCTGTCTTTTGTGTCTTGACACTGCAAGGACCCCATTGTCTGACAAGCACGCGTGGCCAGCAGCAAATCGCAGCAGGAGTCCTCCCGGACTCCCGCAGGGACACGCCGCGCACAGCTTGGCTGCAGCTCCGTGGGTAGAATGTCCCGGCACTTAACCTCACTCTCTTCTGTTTTATTATCACATTATTCACCTGGGATGGTTTCTGACTAATGTGCGCTTCAACTACTTCCTGCATCTGGAGAGCGGCATGGGAGAATTTCACATGTGAAATATGTCAGGTTTAAACTGTGCCGCATCCTCTTGCCTCTGGTCCTCCCACAGTCCGTGGCATGCTGCCCTAGGAGGCCTCTGCTCACATCTGCCGGGCAAAGCCTCCTCCGCTGTGATGCCATGCTCCAGGACGGGGAGGGTTGCTGGGCCAGCACTGGCAGGGTGTGAACCCTGGAGGCAGACGTTTGGGGTCAAGCCCTCCAATCTCTCTGTGCCTCGGTTGCCTCATCTGTAAAATGCAGATGACCATGGGACCTGCCTCAGAGAAATGCAGTGAGGAGAGATGTATTAACATATGCAGGCCACAAAGAAGGAGCCTGGCATGTGCTGATAGCAAACAAGTGCATGAGTTGCTATTGTCGCAGACGTTTCGCAGACACCTTCTAGGTGTCGGGCACCGTGTCACGTGTGTATAATGTGCATCCCATGCTCATCCTGGCTGGGTGCCCACAGGTCTCATGAGGGAACAGGAGACAGGAAAAGAGGCAGAGGTGAGGACAGTGGCTGGAGCCCTGCCCTCCCCAGTGGGTGATGCTTCTGAGTGGGGCACAGGAAAGAGAGCCCACAGACGCCTGCTGCCAGTCTGCACTGGCATTGCAGGGCTCCTTTCACAGCAGGGAGAACAGAGGGTCTGGGAGGGCCTGCCACTTGTCCCCAGCTGCACATACCCCTGCAAGGCTTGGCAGATCCCAGGACTCGTTTCCTAGTACTGGGCCCTTTCAGCTAGAGGCAGTATCCCTGTGTCCTGTGTCTGTACCTGCCTGTGCCTCTTCTTGGTCCTTGTTGCATTTTTCTCTTTCACCGAAGCCAAGGGCACTGGGGAGTGCTGGACCAGCCCTGCTGAGATCCTGTCCATCCTCTGACCACAAACATCCCAGAAAATGACCCAGAAATTCTGCTGATCCAAAGACAAACATGGCTTTCTCCTGAGCTTGGGTAAAATTGCATTTGTATTTTCTCTCTCTCTCTCTTTTTGGCTGGGAATAGAAATATGTCAACACAATACTTTTAAAAAAATCATATAGTTATCATCAGCTACAGTAGTTTGGGGTGGGAGAGGCTGTCGTGCTAGTTAAACTTGCAGTACACGACAAACCTTTCTATGAAACATGGTCAGTTATTTCCGGAACTGCAGAACTGCATGAGAGAATTGCTTTAGCAGTCGAGTTCTCTGTCCTGGTGGCCTCCTGGGGAGAGGACTTTGGTGGTGCCAAGGTCCCTGGATGTGCCCAGGAATCTGAATCCGCAGCGTGGGCTACCGAGCAGGCTCTGCCAGGTGCCTCCGTGATCGTCCTCACGGCTGGGGAGGAGTCAGGGACGCCACAAGCTTAGGACATACTTTTCTCCCCTTCTGGAAGCCCCCAGGCTTGGTGGGTGCTGAAGGGACAGGAGAGGTGACGGAGAAGGAGGGAGATCAGAGCTGCTGTCCCTCTGTGCCCAGGGGCCCATGACGGCCTGGCAGGGCGCAGCAGGGCAGTGGTGTCCTGCCGTCCCTCCCTGTTCTTCCATCACAGGGCAGGTCCCGGGAGGAGCAGCCTAAATGCCGCTGGGTGCTGAGCAGGCGGCTTCCCCGACCCAGGCCCCAGGCCCCGTGAGGACTCTGGCAGGAACGGGCAGCCTTGGCTCACGGGTAAGGGGATCGACTTCCTGGCCTTTCCCTTGCGCCTTCGAGAGTCTCTAAGCCAGTCTGGAAGCACAGGTGGGCCGGGCAGGCCCACAGTGTCCACACGGGCTCCCAGAAGGCGATGGAGATGGCGCTTTCCGCAGCTCTGTGGGCTCTGACGTGCGCTCCAGGCTGCCCCGGGGAGGTCGGAGAGGGCCAGTTCCATTTTAGATCAGTCTCTCAGACTCACCCAGGTCTACGGAAGCTCCCAGAAATTTGTAAGCAAATCTTACAGACCCGTCTGCAACTACCCCACAGAAATCGTCCAGGGCCGAACGCTGGCTCTCGCAGGCGCCGCTGTCGGCAGGACAGTGCTCCCGCAGCGCCTGGCCCGGGTCAGCGCCTCCAGCAACGCTGAGCACAGACGTGCACGCCGACCTCCAGGCCTTCAGCTTCTCCCTGAATCTTTCCCCGCTGGGACCCCAAACGTGTCAGCTGAGTCTCCTTGGGTCTGCCTGGTTTGGAAGTGGCGTTTGTTCCAAGGCTATGGGAAGTAATAAAACCACATGACTAAGGGGGGAGGGTGTCTAACAGATGCAGAAGGTGTGTGTGCCTGGCCAGAACCCTTGAGCTAGGGAGCTGGGTGGCCGGAGTGAGGCGCTCCTCCGGCGCTCTGCTCCAGCTGCCCGGCTCCGCGCCCGCTCGCTCTTTCTGGGAATCTGGAATCCGGGGAATTAGTCTCGCTGACTCGCTGTTGTCATGTTAAGCTGAACCCCTTCTCTGGGGAGATAGTGAGGCCACAGGAGAGACCCTCAGGCCGTGGGTGAGAGCAGGGAGGAAGCAAACCAAGCAGGGTCAATTCCCAGTCCTCTGCACCTCCGTCAGGGCCCTGACCCCTGGACCACGAGTCAGAGACGGGTGTGAGGGTCCTGAGTGTTCAGAGACTCCAAAAGCTAATTTGCTAGAGAGAACCAGAAAGGAAACCTCGGCCAGCCGACTGGCTGCACTGCGAGCGCCTTGGGAGCAGGGAGGGCGTGCGGGAGCCTGGGCGAGGCAGGGTGGTGCCCGGCCCTCGCAGCCCCTTGCAGCAGAGGCGTGCGAAGCCGCAGCCGCAGAGCCAGAGGTGCCTGATGGCGGTAAGAGAAAGGGGAGGCCCCGCCCAGACTGGCCCCGCCTCGGACGGCAAAACAAACCAGCCCAGAGGGTTACTTTCTCCTGCAGCTGCTCTTTCTGTCTTGCCGCCGGGAGGAACACGCAGAGCCCCGGACTCCGGCGGGAGCTGTGAGGCACGGATGTTTGTTGTGTCCGACCCTGCAGAAGGGTCTGTGATGAGAATCTCAGAAAGCAAGGGTCTCACCTGGACCATCGAGCCCGATTCTGGGTGTTCTGCTATGAGGTCAGCACTGGACAGGAGAGTTTCAGCTATGACAAGTGCACAAACGCTCCTCAGCAGGCCACCTGAAGCTACTAGGGGTCTCTGACCCGGAACTCAGCCCCAGTACTCTAAGAGCTCTACTCAGTCAGGGTCCCCCAGAGAAGCAGAGCAGGTGGGAGATAGGTGAGGTGCTGCAGGGCACTGGGTTTGCCAGCCCCAGGGTGGCGTGGTTGAGCAGTCCCTGCAAGGCTGAGGTCCCCATGGCGGATGCTGGAGCTTGAAGTCCACGGGGCAGCTTGTCAGGAAGGGCAGGGCAGCAGCAGGCTGAAACTGACAAGTAGGACAGATGGGCTGAGACTGTGTCCATTCCTGCTGCCTCTGGCCATGGTGATGGCAGTGTCCTGCAGAAGCAGGGGCTATCCATCATGGGGTTAAGCACACAAACCTGACCCAGGAGGCAGAGGAAGTGGCGTGGCTGTGGCTTCCTGCCGTCAGGGTGAGTCTGCAGGCCAGCAACAACAGGTGAGTGCTGCTACTACCCCACTGACCCTCCCAGTCGCCCGGGACACTGCGTTGTGGCTGACCCTAACCAGACACGGCTGCAGGGGGCTCTTGAAAACGTAGGCCAGCCGAGCCAAGCTGCCACCTCGGGAAGCTGGCACAGCAAAGGAGACCTTGCTCCCACTTGGAGCTGTCCTGAGGGGGAGGGGCTGCTACTGGACGAGGCGCTCACCACGCCCATCCAAGCCGCAGCTGGGCAGCACCTGGTGGGACGTTCGGCCACACCATCACGAGGTCCTGCAGCAGCCTTGAGGTTCCGTAAGTAGGAGGCAGGAGGACAACAGAGCTGCTGCTCTGGTCAGGGAGGGGCCTGAGGAGCACGGTGCGAGGGGCACATTTTCACCTGACCTGGAACGCACCATGAATTTCCCTCCTTAGGGGTGGCCCACAGCGACATGAAATTGCCCTCCCAAATGATCCTTGGAAGAGGTCTCCAGGGCTGGGGCTAGAGGGGCTGTAGGAGTGGACAGCCAGGGGGAGAGCAGGGCCTCTGCCAGTGCTCGCCTCCAGCTCTACCTGGCGGCAGCCGAGGCAGCCATGGCCCGGCAGAGACGCTCTGACTGCAGGAGTGGCAGCAGCTCTGGCACCCAGGGGAGGGCCGAGGACCCAGGCGTGGCTCACCCACTCCCATCGGTAGGAAAGCTGGCCCTGTCCTCTCTGCCCCAGTGCCAGCTGGCTCGGAGCTTGGCAGGCTGGGTGCTGGCCTGTCCCTGAGCCACACTCCTGGGTGGGAGGTTCCAAGAACTCCACCATTATTAAGAAGGCCTCAAAAATCCACAGCACGAACCCCAGAAAGGGACTCTGCTGCTGACGGGAGCATCTGCTTACCGGCTCAAGGAAAACTGCAGAAATTCCTCGTGCCTTTCCCCCAGACTCAAATAATGGCCGTTGGCCACCTCTGTGCACAGCAAAAGGTGGCAGCCCGAGGGCCCACGACCCACCTCTGCTGCTTCCCAGCGGCAGGACGATGGGCAACTCTCTAAACCTCAGTTTCCCCATCTGCAGTGAGGACAAAAGGCTAATAGCACCCCGTACACAGGATTGGCTAAATAATCTGCCAAGCCCAGTGCAAAATGGCAATGTAGGCCCTTTGTTCAAAAATTAAGAATTTCAAGATCACAATAGCGGAGTGTTAAGCCAAGCACAGGGCCCTTCTAAGCACAGGGCTGTGGGGCTGCACAGGGGGTGCCCAGCCACGCACTCCCTGTTGCCCGCAGCAGTGTTTCTAAAGCTTGCACATACGTTTATCATGAGAATGGAGGTGCAGATAAGCAGCCCATGTAGCAGCCCAGACACGTGCTGTGGGTGGATTAATACATGTAGTCTCTGTAAGAATTCTGACTCAGGGTTCCTCAGTGCCCGAGGACGCTAGTTTGAGGCACCCTAGTTGGGAACTAAAATTTTATGAAACTGAAATCTTATTCAATTCAAATGTCTTCCAAGTGCAAACTACTATTACAAAAGATCCTTTTTAAAATTATAATCATAAAGCCTGGTTACTAAATGTCCATTGAATATGCACCTCGTGAGAATTCACTTGTGAACCAAGGGAGGTTTGCAGGCTCGAGCCAGCAAAGCCACACCCACAGCCTGGCTTCCACTTGCCGCCACCACCTTGTGACCTTGCTGCACCCCTGGCCCTGGCCTCTTCTCCACACGCCTGCTCCAGCTACACCAAACCGCGCTGTGCTGAAGGCTGCACGCTGCCGCCTGTCCCTGGGCCTGTGCACACGCCGCCCCGCCTGGAGACACTCCCTGTTCTGAAACAGACCCCGAACACCACAATTCCCCGTCACAATTCAAACCCTGCATCTCCTCCTTTGGGAGGCCTTCCTAGAGTCCCTGGGAGTTATTATCAGTGACAACAATAAAATAACAATAAGTGACATTTATTGAGTGCTAATTGTGTTTTAGTCATTACCACAAGTATTTTACACGTATTAACTCATGCCTCACAGAAACCCTCGGCTAAATATTCCATATTATGTCATATTATTTTATTTTATATTAATTCCCATTTTATTGCTGATGACAATAGGACCCAAAGAAGGCCCGTAGCTGGGCGGGCTCCCGCTCCCAGGCGTGTGCTTCTGCCCTCTGGCTCCTGGTGTCAGCACTTGGTGTTCGCCTCTTCTCTGCACGTCCCACTGGGCGTGGGCAGTTGCGGGTCTGACAGTGCTCTGACTTTGCTCTGTTCACTATTGTCTTTCCAGCGCTTCCCAGAATGACTGGTACTAAGAGGTTCTCAGTAAGTGGCACAACGGTGAAAAGAGTCCACACACTCAGGCTGCTCCACAGGGCCCAGCCGGCAGGTTGTGGACCACCACGAGCCTGCCCAGCCCACGTGAGCGAGACCCCCGTGAGGCAGTGGCTCTCAGCCTGCTGAAGTAAGCCCAAGTGCAGACCTGGCGGGTGAGCCCTGAGCAGACAAAGCCAGTTAGGCCTCGTGAGCAACCTCAGCTTTGCCTGACTCCCAGATGTGACGGTTTAATGAGCTGTTTCTTGTAAATGCCTACATAAAAGAGAAAGAAAGCTAAGGCTGACCAATCAGAGACTGCCAACAAACCTGTACGTATATAACTAGAGACTTTCTGGCAGAATAAATCAAATAAGACAACTATATAAGTGCAACTAATCAAATGTTTTCTTTGCTTTACTTCTTTGTTCACCCTAAAAAAGCCTTCCCCTTGCCTCCCCTCCCTGGGGCCTGGAACCACCTTTGGATTAGTGCTTCCCAGTTCATGAATTGCCATTCATTCAGATAAACTCTTTAAAATGTTATTGTGCTGCAGGTTAACAGCCCATGCCCCTTAGAAACCCATTAGGAGTGCTTTGTATTCATAGACACTGGTGCCCAGGCCTCACCCTAGACACGCTCAGGCAGACTGGCATGTTTTGTTAACACCCTGGGGATGCCAACGTGGACCCGGCTGGGGATTTCCATGCCGGAGCAGCCACGCTAGGGGCTTTTGTACCGACCACCCTTCCCTGTAAGGGAGGTAATTGCGGTTAATGGTGTTTTTATTAAGTACACAAAAGAAGTGCTTAGTAAATGGTATTGAAATGTTAGTGATTAGAGTTATGGTTATTCAGTTTCTCCTTATTGATAAATCCTTTAACATTTGAGAAACTTTGATGCATGGAAGATAACATTTCTGCAATTTGTACTTCCATATGTCCAATTTATTTATATATGAAGGTATCCAACCATTGGTATTCCTTAAAATATTAAATAAACATTCCTCCAAGTATTTAGTTCACATGACAAATACATCATTTAACAAATTAAATTTCCCTAGACATTCAAATATGGTCATTGTAAACATTTTTTTATCATCTAATTAAAATCAGAAGTTTGACACGACAGATCCTTTTAAGAAAATCTTCCTAGAACCCTGACAGAATATCACAGTGATTACATACCGATCAGCGGTCTCACGCAGACAGAATCAACGATAAAGATGCTAACCCAAAGACCTTAATGCACGACTTCTTGTCCCTGTTGTCATTCTAGTTTCAAGTTCCTGCCCTAGCTCTGTCCCCCGGCAGCAGATGCTGCTGCGGCCCTATCCCAGTTACCTGGGACCCTTTCTTTTTAAAGACGTTATCAGCTTCTTTAATGGTTACGGGACTATTCAGATCATATATTCATGTCTCATATTTGTTGCATTTGGTAGTTCATGGTGTTTGAGCAGTTGGTTTATTCTGCTAAATTGTGGAATTTATAACAGTAAAGTTGTTCAGAATATTTCCTTATTATGCTTTTAATGGCTGCAAGATCTGTAGTGATGTCCTCTATTTTATTCCCAATATTTGTGACTTATGTCCTCTTTCCTCTTAAAGTTTATCAGTTTTTTACATTTTCTCAAAGAACCAGCTTCTGGCTTCACCAATTTTCCTCTGTTGTTTTTCTGTTTTCAGTGTCACTGATTCCTCCTCTTATCTTTATTTCCTTCTTTCAGTCTGCTATGGGTTTGTTTTGATTTTTTTCTCAACTTTTTCTCATTCCTTGAGGTAGGAACTTAGAGTACTGACTTGAGACCTTTTCTTTTTTTTAATGTAAGCATTTAGTGTTGTAAATTTTCCTTTCAGCATTTAGCTATGTCTCACATATTTTAATACACCGTTTTTTTTTGTTGTTTGTTTTCATTCAGTTCTGTGTAATTTTTTGGTTGTTCTTTTTAATTTCCTTTGAGACTTTTCCTTTAACCTATGAATTATTTAATTTCCAAACGTTTAGAGACTTTTTATTTCTCTTTCTGTTACTGATTTCTAGTTGATTCTTTTATGATCAGAGAACATACTCTAGATGATTGCAACTCTTTTAAATTTGTTGAGGGTATTTTGTGATCCAGGGAATGGTGTATCTTAGGGATTTTCAAAGAGTACTTAGAAATAAAAGTATATTCTGCTGCTATTGTGTGAAGTGTTCTATGTATGTAAATTAGATATTCCTGGCTGATTGTGTTGTTCACATCTTTTATATCTTTGCTGCTTTTCTGTTTAGTAATTCATTTGCTCAAAGAGGATGTTGTAGTCCTTAATTATAATTGTGAATTTTTCTTCTTTCACTTTTATCAAAATATATTTTATGGCTTGTTGTTTGGTGCATACAGATATATAATTATTATGTTTTCCTAGATTGATCCTTTTGTCATTACGTAATGTCCCTCTTGGTCTCTAGTAATTTTTTTTGCTCTGAAGTTTACTATTTCTGATATTAATGTAGCCACTTGTGATTTTTTAAAAAATTATTGTCTGAAGTGTATATCATTTTTCATTCTTTTACTTTCAAACTACCTAAGTCATTGAATCTGAAGTAAATTTCTTATAAACAGCATATAATTAGGTCAATCTACTCTACCAATCTCTGCTTTCTTATTGTTGCATTTAGACTATTTACATTTAAGGTGATTATTTACATGTTAGAGCTTAAGCCTGCTATTTTATTATTTGTTTCCTTTGTTTCTCTTTTCTTGTCTTCTGGTGGGTTACTTGAACAATTTTTATAATTTCATCTTTATTCATAGTGCTCTTAAGTGTATCTTTTTATAGTTTTTTTCAGTGGTTGCTCAGGATATTACAATATATTTACAGTCTTAGTATAGTTTACTGGTATCAATATTTTACACCTTAAAAGGAGCATTGAATCCTTACTTCTGTTAAATCACTTTACTTCCTTCACTTTTAAATATCATTGTCTTGAGTATCAGATGGTGTTATAGCTTTTATTTCAATCATCAGATATGATTTATAAAAATCATGTGAAGGACAGTCTATTGCATATACACATATTTATGCTTTTTCTTTTGTTCAACCAAGATGTCTGTCTTTATTATTTACTTCCTGTTTAAACAACTTCCTTGAGCCATTCTTTTAAGGTAGGTCTGCTGATGGCAAAGTCTTTCAAGTTTTCCTTTGTCTGAGAATGTCTTGACTTCCTCCTTATTCTTGAAAGATAGTTTCTTTGCATATAGAACTCACAGTTGACAATTCTTTTCTTTCTGTGCTTGAAAAATGTGTCACTTCCTTCTGGCCTCCATTCTTCTAGAAAATAATCCCACTGTTATTCAAGTTGGTGGTTTCCTGTAGGTCATGCATCCTTTCTCTCTGGCTGCTTAATTTTCTCTGGATAAGAGAACTCACATAAAGGAAGATTTTGTAGACTCAGTATAATGGTATCAAGTCCATAAGGACCCTCCCCTACTAATAGGAACAAAGGAAAAGGCAGAAACAACATATTAATAGAGGGTTACGACCTCCTGACTGTTGCCGAAGTGGCTGAGAAAAGAAGACAGGAGACGATCATCATGGCAATATGAAAATGGGACCATTTATGAGGGTGAAATAGTGTTTTCACTCAAGAAATCAGTGCAGTGAGGAAGAAAGAATGATTTTTGTGGTGTTTGAAATAATGCTACCTAATAGGTATGAACAACCAGAGGTACAGAAGCATTGGCTTTGGGATCCTAAAACTAACCTAAAAATATTCTCCTTATTTTTCTGTTTCAGAGCTTAGGAAAATATGCATCAACCAATTGAGAATAGGAATTTGAGTCCACTGTTAGCCCTGACATATTATCTACAGATTTCATGACTATTGCATACTTTTCTCTGTAAATGAATCTCTTTCTATAACCTTGTATTAATACTGCAACTAGATGGTGTGAGACTGACAAAACAGTGCTTATCCTAAATAACAGATATTCATTCCCAGCAGTGCTAGGCAGGGACATGTCCATGAAATTCATGTTCGCAAAACCAGGGCATGGAGTCTTTCTGAACTGGAACTATTAAAATCATTAAGCTAAAGCTAACATTTGAGATTCATTTTCCAAACACCCTCAAATACGTTCATTTCTCACTGTGTGGTTTACGGTTTACTCTGGCTCTTTTTGATGGAAAAACTTGCTCACTAACGTATGAACCCTGCATCTCACATATTGGTAGCTTTGACCTTTCTGTGATCCTTCTATTGCATATGCAATGTAAGAAAATTTAAAGATAATTATTGGTGTTAGAAAAAGTTTCTTGAACTAATATAAAAATGAATTAAAGTTTATATGGAATTATAGTTATTAGTTAATTTAGGAAAGTTTCAAGAGTAAAGAGAAGCCAAAGAAAGCACAGTCTTGATTTTCTGACAAAAGTTTAAACTTGTTCTAGTTGATGCTTTTTACATTGCCTAAAATGTAACTTCATGGTCTTAAAAGTAAAATCTTTGCTAGAGAAGATAGAGTTGGACATAGGCCCTGACTGAAGTGGCATTCTTGTTAGTGAAGAGAGTTTTAGGGAGCAAATGTGGACCACATGTCTAAGAGATGAATAGCCATTTTAAAGACATTATGGTTCTTGGCAAAAGTACACGTGAATATGAGGTGTTGCCAAATGAAACTGCGGCTGACATGGTCGAAGCTGTTTTGGTGAAAGGTGTAAAGAGACAGTGTAGTCATTAGGCTGTTCACAAAGATTCTAGCTCCATGCCTCCCTGCCAAGTATATCCTACCATTTTCTTCCCTACCCCTTTAAGGTTATGTGCAGCTAAATGACTTGCTTGGCCAGTAAAATGTGCAGAACCTCTTAGGATCCAGCAAAGAGTGCTTTGTCCCTTTCCCCTGTCTCAGTAATAATAAAAGTACATGGAGAGAAATGGTCTTGATAACCTTGCAAAACTACGATGAGCAGAGCTCCCTACCATGAATTTGACATGTAACATGGGTGACAAACAAACTTGTGTTGTTCTTGTGAACTAAAAATCTTAAGGCTCACCTTCCCCACTAGCTGAGTGAGTGGACCCCCATCTTGGTCAAGGGGATATCCTAAAACTTAGTTGCTGGGCAGAGATGGAGTTCAGACCTGCCTCATCATGCCTCCTTCTCTTCCTGTAGATATCATCTGTAACTCATTGACAGGCCTAAGACTATGCAAGACAGACCTGCAGGTCCTCAATTTATAAAACAAGTCGCTGAGTCTGGGAATATGTCCAGGGGCTTGTCCCTGATTAACACTCTTCCTTATCTTAACTTAAAACATTCCAAAGTTGATGAGGGATTTGCTGATGATATGATATTATATTTAGAAAACCCCAAAGATTCAACCAAGAAACTCCTGGAACTGATAAATGAATTTAGTAAAGTCTCAGGATACAAAATCAATACACAGAAATCAGAGGCATTCATATACGCCAACAACAATCAAATTGAGAACCAAATCAAAGACTCAATTCCCTTCACAATAGCAACAAAGAAATTAAAGTACCTGGGAGTATACTTGACCAAGGAGGTAAAAGACCTCTACAGGGAGAACTATGAAACACTGAGGAAGGAAATAGCAGAGGATGTAAACAGATGGAAATCCATACCATGCTTGTGGGTCGGCAGACTCAACGTCATTATAATGTCTATACTACCCAAACTAATCTACAGATTCAATGCAATACCTATTAAAATCCCATCAGCATTCTTCACAGATATAGAAAAAATAATTTTACGCTTCGTATGGAATCGGAGAAGACCCTAAATATCAAAAGAAATCCTAGGCAACAAAAACAAAATGGGAGGTATCAATATGCCAGATATCAAACTATACTACAAAGCTGTAGTAATTAAAACAATCTGGTATTGGCACAAAAATAGGAATATTGACCAGTGGAACAGATCTGAGAATCCTGATATAAAACCATCCTCATATAGCCATATAATCTTTGACAAAGCAGACAAAAGCATACGCTGGGGAAAAGAATCCCTTTTCAATAAATGGTGCTGGGAAAACTGGATAGCCACTTGTAGAAGGCTGAAGCAGGACCCACGCCTTTCACCTCTCACAAAAATCAACTCACGCTGGATAACAGACTGAAACCTAAGGTATGAAACTATTAGAATTCTAGAGGAAAATGTTGGAAACACTCTCCTAGACATTGGCCTAGGCAAAGAGTTTATGAAGAAATCCCCAAAGGCAATCATAGCAGCAACAAAAATAAATAAATGGGACATGATCAAACTGAAAAGCTTCTGCACAGCCAAAGAAATAGTCATGAAAGTAAACACACAACCTACAGAATGGGAGAAAATTTTTACATCCTACGCATCTGATAAGGGGCTGATAACTAGAATCTACTTAGAACTCATGAAAATCAGCAAGAAAAAATCAGATAACCCTATTAAAAAGTGGGCAAAGGACTTGAACAGAAACTTTTCTAAAGAAGACAGAAGAATGGCCAACAAACATATGAAAACATGCTCAACATCTCTAATCATCAGGGAAATGCAAATCAAAACCACAATGAGATATCACTTTACTCCAGTGAGAATGGCCTTTATCAAAAAGTCCCCAAACAATAAATGCTGGCGTGGATGCGGAGAGAGAGGAACACTCCTACACTGCTGGTGGGACTGCAAACTAGTTCAACCTCTGTGGAAAGCAATATGGAGATACCTTAAAGCAATACAAGTGGATCTACCATTTGATCCAGCAATCCCATTACTGGGCATCTACCCAAAAGATCCAATGACACTCTACAAAAAAGACACCTGCACCCGAATGTTTATAGCAGCACAATTCATAATTGCAAGGCTGTGGAAACAGCCCAAGTGCCCATCAATCCAAGAATGGATTAATAAAATGTGGTATATGTATACCATGGAGTACTATTCAGCTCTAAGAAACAACGGTGATATAGCACATCTTATATTTTCCTG
>VSMD01034673.1:0-25523 GCA_008750895.1 Mirza zaza
AGCTCAGGAGTTCGAGACCAGCCTGAGCAAGAGCGAGACCCCATCTCTACTATAAATAGAAAGAAATTAATTGGCCAACTAATATATATATAGAAAAAATGAGCTGGGCATGGTGGCACATGCCTGTAGTCCCAGCTACTTGGGAGGCTGAGGCAACAGGATTGCTTGAGCCCAGGAGTTTGAGGTTGCTGTGAGCTAGGCTGATGCCACGGCACTCACTCTAGCCTGGGCAATAAAGTGAGACTCTGTCTCAAAAAAAAAAAAAAAAGATTTAAAAAAAAAAAAAAAGATGTTTGAATTTTCATTGCCATGGGCATTGTTTCTATTTTTAAAAAGTGTTCTAACAATCTTTCTGAATTGGCAAAGAAAAAAATGGCAAAATTAATGACAACTTCTTATTGAAGTATTAGAAACATGTAACAGCTTCATGAAAACTTTTTATCCACCAGGTCACAGAATAAGTGTCAAGATATTAGTGTTTGATGCCAAATAACCACGCATTAGTTTTAAATTCACTGAATATGGTTATTTATATTCCATTGAATTTTGATTACTTACCTATGGCTGAAGAAGAAAATGGAATCATAGGCAAAATTATAGTTCTAAGTCATTTCCCCACAATCTTGAAGTACAAATAATTCGCCATACTTTTACTTCAGAAGTGCCATTTTAATGAAACCAATTAATATAAAAATAAGTCTTTTTAAAGAAGAACATTTTCTCAAAATAGTATATTTAACAATTATTCAATGAAAATACATTAGTATGATAATTAATTTCATACACTAAAACCAAACATGTATGTAAACATATTTATAATTTAGCATAATTCATTCATGCATATTAAGCTTCCTATCATCTGACAAAATCTTTGGAATCTTCTAGAATTTGTATACATTGCTATACTAATGAAGAGCTGTTAACTTAGCAAAATATATTTCTGAACATATATTTCCGAATATACATGTAAAATATGACCTAAAAACTACTAAACATTACCCTATAGTGATATTTCCAAAATGATGTCCTATAGAACATGAATTCAATGAAATCTATGAAAAAAAGGTTCATGGTTATTTAAATTCAAGGAATGCTCCGCATTATATCTTTCTCTTAGAGATTCATAATGCTCATTAGAAAATGAAAGCTTATAAGAAATGCTGCAGTAAATATGCCTATTTTACCTTGCTTAAAGTAGCATTTCCCAAACCTATTTGAACCCACCACCTATTGCTTATGTGTGCCTCTGCATGTGTTTTTATTGGTATATCTATTATCTACTAGAACTAGTATTCTAAAAAGCACATGTAAGTAAAAATTCTCTGCTGCCCTATCACTTTTGTCTTTTATGGTAAATTATTTCTTAGCACATATAATCACTGACATGTTTACATGGTTTTTAAAACAATTTATCTTTCTGAGAAAATTTGAATTTCCTTCCAAGTGAGTTTGATTACTAGTGGTAGTTCCATTGTCTAGACCTGATGCTGATCTTCATCTAGCCTGATTAAAACTGTAACTGCTAGGAGGTAAAAATACAATGTTCAATTAATTCACTGGAAATCTGCTATGGAATAATGATTTATCGTATGTATTCAAAATACATCAGTTCAGTCCTAGACACCATTTATCGGCCTCTAGTGTTCCAGCTTTAGAGTACTACACACACACACACACACACACACACACACACATGCACTTCTCATCACCATGGTTACCCACAGGTGCAGAGGATTCCACCAGAGAGAGCATAGGGAGAAACACACATCAAGGTAAATTACTCAAGAAATCCCATGTGTCTTTGGTCTTGAACTAATGACACCAAGCATCATTTTATATCATTCATCCAGTGAGATGTAATGATAACATGCATAGTTTAATATATTTTAAATTATCATAAAAATTAAAAAGTTGCATATTATCCTCCCCATAGTTGGTATGGAAAGGTATGGGCCAAGCTAATGAAAGAGCTGGACAAACAGAAATCATAGAAGAATTCAAAACTCCCAAACAGGAGAAAAATCAAGGCACAGAAAGGTAAGATAAATTGCCCAAAGTCACACAGGTAATAGAAGAAGAGCCGAGATTCAAAGCTAGGCAACTGACCTGCAGAGCTCACGTGCTTAGCTACCGTGCTATACGAACACTGAAGATTAAGATATGTAATTGTCATAGTGACATCACCTTGTGCATCTGTGGAAGCCCACTGACTCTTACTATATGCCATAGGAAGCCACACAAATGTGAGTGCCTTGACGAAAGGGCCTATGTCCCATCGGTTTTTTAATACCTGTCTCCTAGTGTCATAGTAAATGCACCACTACTCTTTGGTAGTAAATGGATGATTGATGAAATACAGATATTATTTTTGCATTACACGCAAGAAAACTGAAGTCTACATAGGAAGTTAACATAAGATCACAATGCTAGTTACACCAGGACTAGAACTCTTGAATTTTGGTCCAGGGCTCCTTCCTCCATGTTAGACCGCTTCTCTGCAACAAGAAATTCTTAAGACCTGTGCCAAATCTAATATCCTCCCACATCTATTGGCAACCTCTCCCTTCCGTAGCCCTGGCAAATTTCCCCAACTGCCTAAGAAAGGCATCATTTAGCATATTTCAAGAACATGGACAAGAGAAGGGAGAAGAGAAGGACACACTTATCCATGGCATACCTGCAAAGCCAAGGACAGTCAGCAGGGCCACATCCTGCCCTGGGAGGAGGGGACTTCTGTCCTTTAGAACCAGAGTGAGATTGGGAGCTCTGGAATCACAGTTGGTCTCAGACAGCCGCAGCATACTCTTTGCGCCTGCCACGGCTATGGTGGACGGCTGGCAATTTAGGTCCTTGGCATTCCTGAGCGTGTGAGCAGAAGACTTAACGTAGTTTCTTAAAAACTGAGCGAGGGGGTGGAGATCACAAGTACAGCTCCACTGGTTCTTATCTAAGCTTAGAAGGATTAACTGCTTCAGTGGAGTAAAAACATCTGGCATGTGGGCCAACCTATTTCGGGAAAGGTCCACTTCCTGTAGTTGAGGCAGGGGCCGGAAGGCTTCTTTCTCAATGTAGGAAATAAAATTGTTAGATAAATCCAGATGCCTGAGATTGCGGAGATCCGTGCCTCCAAAGGAACTGTCGGTGAGATTAGTGATCCGGTTCCCATCCAGCTGGAGCCGGGCGAGGCCCGTGGTGTTTCGGAACCAGGCCCCTCGCAGGGTGCGGAGGGCGTTCCCGCTAAGCACCAGCACCTGCAGGCTGCGAAGCTTGCTGAAGGTGCGGTCGGGGAGCGAAGAGCTGGATATCTGGTTGTGCTCCAGCGACAGCGTCCGCAACTTTGTAAGGCCGTGCAGGGCGTCTTCCTGAACATCCTTGATGCCATTTCTGCTCAGGGAGAGCAGGGCCAGATTAAACAAGAGAGACAGATTTGTGCTCTTGATAGAGGAGAGGTAGCCATCAGCGATGATTAAAACTCTTGTGGTCACAGGGGCTGCTGTGGGGAAGAAAAGCACAGACTAGAAGCAGGGTACACATGACCGGGAGGGGAGCACAGAGGAGAACAGACAGAATCCATACCCTCTGAGCCATCTTATCACCTGGGTAAGAGCAATAAACAAAATGAAAACGATTCTCTGACTTCTAAATTTATGGGGAAGCTGGCTATTCATAAGAATGATGGCTTTTTATATTCTTTGTTACTGTGACATGTTTGTTTGAGAAACACAAACCCATCTGTTCGTTTAGATGTCAAAGTTAATTCAATGTTTGGGATTATCTTCACCGATGTTATTTTGAAGGCGGCCCTTCGGGCTTCCTCCCGTGGAGGCTGTGTACTGACCTGATCTAGCCCTGCAGCTCCAGTACAGGTTCACCTAAAAGCCGAGCCTGTGTCTGAGCTTCCTAACCAGTTTTCCACTAGCAATATATATTTACACCGTGAAGTCAATCATCTTTTCTCCCAAACATAAAGGTGTGGGTTGGGGCGGGAGGAGTGAGAAGGAGCGTTGGTTTGTGCTTTTTAGCTCCAGGCTAAAAGTTGGCAACTTGGTAAGGATCTATATTCTCTCCAGACAACCCGAGGATCTGTCAGTGGGGTTCTCATTATAGCCTGGGCCATCTTGGCCTCCTGTCTAATATCTGTTCCCTCCAATGAAGTCCATCATGTGATGACAGGTGGTACCCAGGGCTTCCAACTGTTAAATCTCTTCACCATAATCACCTCAGAGCTATCACTGCTCTGTCATTAGAAATCAAAGCATTTTAACTCAATAAAGATGTATTATAATCAGGAGTTATTGTAACACATCTTTATCATGCTAAAATTGTTTTGACTGCAAATGACAGTGTCATAAGGATAGAGGAGTCCATTGTCACTGGGAGGTCTACAGGTGATATTAGAACAGTCAACCATGGGGGAAGCAAATCACAATTCCCTTAGGAAATTCAGACTGCACCGCTGAAACAAAGAGATAAAAAAAAAAAAAAACGTAAAAGACAAAGGATTCTCAGAGTGTCTTCTTTTGCAAGAATGGCTTCCATCCCCACAGCACAGGCAAGCTTAAATCATAGTAATTTTTTCAGCATTTATTATTAATCATTTGAATTCTATTAATTCTGGCAAGCTTGGCATTTTATTTCTCTCATTGTTTTTGATATGGGATGGAGTAGTTTTGTTTTTATGGGTCCCAGTCCTGTAGGGATTTGTCAACTCTGAATGAAGAAGCTGTTATTTCTGTCAATTACTTCTTGTCTAGTACTAGACAGAAATTCCACTCACAAGTCATCCATTTACATTTCTGTGCTTATGAAATCTAACTTCACAAATGTGGCATTCTGTAAATGAGAAGGAAGACATAGAGGTGCAACAATGTCGATGAAAAATACTTGTTTCATACAGACATCAGCCATCTCTGATCAGAAAAAAAATATAGTAAAATCAAGAAATTCATTTTAGAAGGTGGGAGTTTAGTGTTCAAGTGTTTTCAATACTGATCAGAAACTGTGTACACACCAACTAGCCTTAAAGCCGTCTCTCTTCTGTCAGGGATGATGATAACGTCTACCTCCTAATTCTCACAGAGTCATGGGATTTTAGAAATGGAAGAAATTATCTTCTTCCACTCTATCTTAAGTCAGGTTTGTTTCTGGAAATTTTCGATTGGCAGAGCTTATAGCTTGTTTATCTCTTCTTGGATATCAGGATGTAAATCACATTCTCCTCAAATTTGTTAATAAGGTGTCTTATTAAATTGTTGACTTAAGCAAGCAATATGTAATGAATACAGGCAGTGTATCTTGTTAACATTTCTACAGCTCATTTACCACCAATAAAAAAGACCAGACTTTCAAAATGAGATGCACTTTGATAATAATCTGTTTCGCTGGTACATCACTTAATCTTACTAATGCTGAACAATTGCAGTTCAAGTTTCTGATATATTTATATTTCTTCCAGCTGGTGGTGGTAGGGTTCAAATCTGCACAAAGCATGGACAAAAATATAATGAAAGTTGTCTGTTTTTTAAGTGTGTAGCTGCTTGAATGGTGGTATTCTTTTGCCATAGCAAAATATCTCAATTACCTCTGAAGGTCCTAAAATAGTTTTGATTGAGACCACCAGGAACAGGAAAATAAAATGTTACCAGTCTCTGTGGTCACTGTAAAAGCCTGCTCTTTAGAAGGTTACTTTTCTCAGGCTGAGCCCAGAGAGCAGTCAGTACAATCAAAGGCAAGGCAATGAATTTGCCAGGTACACTGAACACTGCTTTTTAGAGTTATATGTTTTATTACCTACTATATACGTGAGCTGGTGACAGAGGGTTACATCTTTGGCGCACACCACACATGACGCAGGGCAGGCCGCCACCAACCGCAGCGTGATGGCAAAGAGTGTGATCCATCCACCTGAAAGGAAAGTAGAGGGCAATGCATATCGTAATGTTGGCATTTATTAGCCCTGATTGTAGTACATACAACTCATAAGGCATTTTGGTAATTTCTGCTGTTCAAGGAGCACCTTTGTGTTCTCATAAAATGCCAGGTAAATATGGCTACAATCCTTAACTTGCATAGAATTTAAACTGAAATGTTAAAGCATTTGACCATAAATTCAGAGTTCCCTTTCAGGGCACACCCACTACTAGAGAATACTAAAAAAAATTAAGGTACTTTGCAGAACACTTTACAGTTTGTAGTGCTTTTGCACAAACGTTATCTTATTTAGATCTCTTAATTTTGCAACACAATTTGAGACTGAGGAAAATGAAGCTCAAAATGGTTAACAAACCATCCAAAGTCACATTGCTAGTACGTATTTAACTAAGTCTTTTAACTTTCGATCCAGTGTTCTTTCTAGTATGCAGAAGCTAATCTTAGGCACTAAATCTTACATAATTACAATTGAATTATTATTCCTTACAGATATAAATGCCACACTTAGGGAGAGAGTATGAAGACAAGACTAAGATCACAAGTCTACCCAGCTGTGAATTCTGGTGATTTTTGCTGACTACACTATCTTAGATAAATTATTTCATTTTTCTTTTTTACTAATTTTTTGTGTATAAAATAAAATAAATAATAAATGCCTATAGTATGGAGTATTGTAAGAGTTAAATGGCATGGCTCTAAATGTTTACTAAATGTCAAATTTTACCATTATTTAAATGCTTTTTAAACTCCCCAATGAAATATGAACATCATTTGAATTTTATGTTCTAAAAAGATCATGCATGTATAAAATATTCCATAATTTAAAAAACCCAAAACATGAAGCAGATTATAATAAAACTATCCATATAGTAAGATAGTTTAAGAACAAATAAAATGAAAGAAAACACAGAACTTATTAATTCTGTTATTTGTTCCACAAGTATTTATTGAGCACCTTCTGCATGCTGCGAGGCACTGCTCCTGGCACTGGGGACAGAGCAGCAGACAGCAAACCCCTACCCTCACAGCGTGCACCTTCTATGAAAGGTTAGAAACGATAAACAAGTAAATATGAAAATATGTACTAAGTCATATGCTGATGAGTGCTGTGGAATGTATACAACAAGAAGAGGAGCAGATAGTATTAGTTAGGGGGCTCTAAATATGGTGGCCAAGGAAAACCTCTCTGATAAAGTAATATTTAAGCAAAAAGCTGGAGAAGGGGCAGGCACTAGTGAGTCCTCGAAGAAAAAATAGCAAGTGCGAGTCCCTGAGGGTGTGGTGGGCTCTACAGGAGGAGGAAGGTGTGGCCAGATGGGAGGAGTGCCCAGGAGGAAGTGTAGGTCAGAGACTAGCAGGTGCAGGTTATTGTGTGCCTTACAGATGAATGCAAGAACTTTGGTTTTTTACCCAAATAAGATGGGAAGTAATTGGAGGCTTTTGTGAATGGCATTACTTGATCTGAAGTATATATTTAATGATCACTTTGGCTACTGTGATCAAATGTATGGGAACATACATTTAAATAGGCGAAGAACAGAAGCAGCAAAAATAGTAAGAAGGCAATTACAGTGATACAAGCAAGAGATGATGCAGTTTAGACAAGGATGAGAGGTAAGCAGATTCTGGATGGTGTTTCATTTAATACTATAATGATGCAATTTAATTTAACAAACTTGAGTTCAAATAACCTATCTGGTGGAACAGGATAGGTGTACAAGAGTAAATAAATGATCACTTATCCTCAAAGCACTTTTTAGCTAGTGATATAGATATGTAAAGACCTAGCTGTAACAAAACGAAGAATGAAGCAAATCTAAATAGAAGTGAATGATTATTTTGTGGAAGCACTTGGATGCTTTAAGAAGAATGTGGCTTGTAAGTTGGCTTGAAAGTGCAGTGGATGTCTGTAGGCAGAGAATTAGAGTTAGGTCATTCCACTTGAGAAAATAGTAAGAAAAATGCCCCATGTGGAGCAGCTGATCCACTCTCAGTTCATTTCTTTTATCTCTACCCAGCTGGTTAGAGTGTACCTCATGCATGTGTGGTCCAGGGATCAGCCAGAGATTTCGGCAGAGTTTATATAAAAATTCCAGAGTTTCCTTTTCCGGGATCTCCCCTCACTTTCCCGTGCCTATCTGTGATAAGCAGGACTCTAAGGTGGCCCCCAAGATTCCTGTACTGTGGTACACATGCCATGCATAATCCCCTTCCCTTGAGCGTGGGCATAAGCTGTTAGTTTCATCATATGGCAAAAGGAAGATTACCCTGAGTGGGCCTGACCTAATAAGGTGAGCCCTTTAGAAGCAGAGAATGTTCTCCAGCTGGTCACCAAGGAAGACGTCAGAGACACGAGCCAGGAAGAAAGTGAAGAGCCATGTTGTGGACTATAGGGGCCCTGTGGCAGGCAACCATGATCATTCTCTAGAAGCCAAGAGTCATTCCTAGACAATAGTTAGTAAGGAAACAGAGACATGAGTGATACAACCACAAGAAAATGAGTTCTTCCCACAACCAGTGAGCTTGGGAGAGGCCTCTGATCCTCAGATGAGAATCACAGTGCCAGCTGACACCTTGATTTCAGTTTGGTGAAACCCTGAGCAAAAGACTCGGCTACTCTGTACTGAGCTCCAGAGAGCATTGTTTTAAACCACTAAGTTTGTGGTAATCTGTTACAAAACAATAACTAACACATTCTGGGTTGTCTTGAATTCTGTTCTCTGGTTCTCCAAGCAACCAAACCATCAGAGTTTTAACTGTGTCCTAAAAGGCAGACGTGGTCTACCCTCAGGTTAAATGCTATTAAAAAAAAAAAAAAAGAAACTTACCCCATCCCCTTCCTTTCTTCTAATTGACACCCCTCCAGGATCTACCTGCTTTCATTCACTCTCCAATGCCTTCAGGTAGCTGTCCTTTACATTTTGTCCAGAGTTTATGGTTGTTACCTGTGAGAAGGTTGATCTAATGTAAGCTACTGGGACATTCAGATTCTGAATGGCAGGATCAATGTAATTTGCTGGTGGATTGGGTGCAAGTATGATAAATAGAAAAGTCAAAGATCATCTTTCAGTTTTTGCTCTCTGCAAGTAAAAGGAGGCTGCTGCCATTTACTGAAATGGAAAGACTATAAATGCAACCAATTGTGAGTTTAGAGTTCAAAGGAGAGTACTGATCTAGAGATAGAAATCTGGGAAATATTTTTTAAAGGCATAAGGTGGAATTAACTTCTCAACAAATTAACTCTAAACAGAGTAGTGAAGAGACCCAAAGACTGAGTCCTGGGGCAATCCAAAATTTAAAGATAAAGAAAAGCAATGGAACAAAAAGAGGAGACTAAGAAGGAGCCAGTGAGAGAGGAGAAAAATAAAGAGAAAATAATGACCTCAAAGACAATGAAAAAAAAGTGTTTGAGGGACAAAGGATTGATTGCCTGTATTTAATGCTATGCCAAGTGGGATGAGCATTGAGACTTATTTTGAATTTAGCAATGAGGAGGTCTTTGTAACCTTGACAAGAGCAATTTCAGCAGAGCATTGTAGGAGAAAGCTTGATTAGAGTGGATGGCAAATGGGAGCAGAGGAATTAGAGACAGCAAATCTAGACAACTGTAGAGCAATTTTGCTCTAAAGATGACCAAAGAAATGGAGCAATAGCTTGAAGAAGAGTCAAGGGTTTTATTTCATTGTTTGTGTTTAAGAGAGAATGGATAGTATGTCTGTACACTGGCAAGGATTAAACAGTAGAGAGGGAATGCCAACAATGTAAAAAACTAGAAGAAAAAATTGTTACTGGAGCACACAAGTGAAGGAGTGGGCCTCAGATCAAATCAGGCAAACTTCATCCATAGAAACAAAGGTGAAGGCAGATTATGTCAGTTTGGACATAGGTGATCAGGTCAATGTAGTAGGGGGAGCTGGAGGTTTGAGGAGAGGTGAGAAGGCCCAAAACAGCCATCTGGAGTGTGAGAGAGTGAATGGGCTAGGAACAGGTAATAGGTTCTCTGGGCAGTACCGAGGGTGCACTCGAGGTTAGAGGGTCATGATTTCTAAGTGAGACCGGACAGGATGGATTTAATGAAGGTTGGAATTTTTTCAAGTGTACGAAATGCAAGATAAGGCAAGGGAGTTAAGGCTGTGTGGAAGGGAGTGATAATTGGAAATGATTTGCCAGTGAAATCTAAGGTAGGTAAGGGTGAAGCGAGAAAATGAGGTGAGTGACAGTGAGAAGATGAGATGAGCAGAAAGAGTAGGGGAAATGGTAGATGATTGACAGATAGATCAATAACATAATATCTACTTCAGAGCATATTTGAAAATGCTAACAGCAAAAAGTTTTTGTTTTTGTTATTTTTAAAGTGGTAAAATGGCTTGTAAGTACCAGTGTGGTCAGAGATTGTTGGAGTCAGGTTTCTAGGAGTGAGCTGGAGAGAAAGGAGACCGAGCCCAGGGAGTGATCTGATGAAGACTGAGAGGTTGGATAACAGGGAGGGTTTGCAGGCATTGGTAGTGACAGTCTCACAAGGGCACACAACCTTGGAGCTGAGAGACTAAGGGAGATGGGAAGACAAGCTCATTAGAGAAAAGGAGCCCAGAGGACAAACTATTATAGTGATTCTAAGAGTAGGGTTAGAGTGCATGACAGTGAGCCAGTCCTTAAAACCTGATGGAGAGTGACTCCACACTGGGTGGTACAGCCTGACAAGCTGGTGGTATTCACTGGAGAAACCACTGGAAGTAGGAGTGACAGCAGGGAAGACAGAGGTCCTGGCTCACCCCACTGCCGTCTCCACTGACCGCCCTAGAGGTACAAGGAGTGTGCAAGAGGAAACAGCTTCTACTTGAGAGGGCTCTGGGGGAAGCAGTGTCCTCAGGGGAGGGCTAGATATTAAGGGAGAAATTGTTCTTTTAGGAATCTAAATTAGTTGGTTACTGTGCCTGAATGTTAAATTAGGCTCTTCACCTCCTGGCAGTGAAAGTTTCATAAAGGGAGAAATGAGTACGATATATAGTCCTTAGGATCTGACAAAAGGAGGCATATAATTTCTTCAAAAGAGGCCAACACTTTCTAAAATTCCAAGAATTTTTCCCATAATCATTTTTATATCCCTTGCAACTAGAACAAAACTTGAAATATAATCAGAATAAAATAAATGCTTTTTATAAAAAACTCAACTCATCTGACACTGAGGTTCATCGTGGACAATATCGTTAATGGCAGTTTTTGAAAATAAAAAGAGTATCTTAAACCCTGAAATATGGCATTGTCATGAGGTTTCTATCTTGATCTTAGTTTTGAATCTGAGATGATCTTTTCAAAGGTGAATCTATTATAATTATAAAATTAGTTTTAGCAGCTCTTTCCTACAGACACACTGTGCAGTACATTATAAGGCACTGAGATAGTTAATAGTTTTTAGTATTCACTTTTATTCTTTCATTTTCAGGAGGAGAACCTGCCATTTAAAAACATGCAAAGCTAATTAAAGCTTTTCCACTATTTCATTATCTGAATGTAGTTGCAAATTCTGACTTAAAACTCTTATCAGAGGGAGACTCAACATCCCTCCATGAACAGCAAATGAACATTCAATTAACACTTCAATACACGTGTATTTTAAATAAAAATATACTTTATTGTTAATCTCTTTCTTTACAAATGCAAATACCCAATTTTAAAATCCAAAGAGAGTTTCCTTCCTTTATTCTTAGAGGAAAAAAAGTTCTTTTTTCTATTTACAGGGAAGACCCGAGTTTTCTGAAGTTGTTATGAAACTAGAAGAGTGTCTCTGCAACATTGAGGTAAAAATCTTTACCTTCTGCAATGTGTCCACAAAAAAGCCCTGAATATCCAAGGATGTCAGGGATGTAGGTGAGACAGTACTTATGAAAAGTTATTAGGAGAGTCCATAACTCCGTTCATATTATCCTATTCATTAAATTCCTAGGGAAGAAGCAGAATTGGCCGCATCTACAGGGGCAAAGGCAAATTCAGAGTGTATTCGGGCCCTTTCAACAAATAATCAGACAGGCAAATTGGCACAGTCATGCTCAGCTTCAAAAATTGAGAAGTAACAATTAAAAGTATGACATATATCTTAGAAAATATTTAAGTACTTTTTTTTCTATACAGAAATTTCTACATACAGAGAAATGTTAAGCAAAAACATTAAGCCATTGTCTAGTTATGTTCAATAAGAAAAGGAAATATTATCACTAAAGCACATGCATAAATTAATTGGAAGGCATGGCTGTCACAGGACACATGTGCTGAATAAAGTGATATATGTTAGTAATCAGGCTAATAGAATTTTCTTCCCTTACTATCAAGGAGTTGTTTGCTTTAATTTTTTTTATAATTGCCTTGATTTTCTATATACCTGGTCAGGAGAGAGCACTTGAAAATAGGCAAGGAAGCTAAAATATGAGCACTAATTCAAAAGTAATATATTTCCCAATGCAAATGAGTGCTAATGAAGGAGGAAGACAGACATCACACACATAGGATCACGTATACATCTACTTATTGAGGGAAGGGGTAACAGTGGGGAAGGGACAGCATCAACCTGAGATTGCGCAAGTAAACCTCAGTGTGGAACCATGTAAGGAAAGTTTTCTTTCCTTAAAAAAAAAAAAAATTCTCAACCGAGAGTCACTGGAACCCAGTTTATTATTGGAAAAGAGTTCCAGGTCTCCAGTTGTAGGCTGCAGTAAATGGCTCTATCTCATGATTCATTCCTGGAACTTCTAAAGAGGAGATCTCTTGTGTAGAAGAAAGCTTGTCTTTAGACATAAAACCTTCTTTCCCTTCTCGTAGGTCCTGAAACTTACAGAAAGTGGGAAGACCTAGTAGTAAGTTTGATGGGGCTTCAGCAGTCCCTGTGGACAAAAGCATCTGCTAGAGGCCTTAGGTGTTAAGAGATGCCTTCAAGGCTTGAATTTGAAGTATCCTCTGGCTTTGAACCTTTGTGCTTGACTGGCCAAGATTGCTCCTAGCCTGAGGATATAGCCCATTAGATCTGGCTGTGTATTCCAGAAATAGGGACAATGGTAGGATCTGCTAAATTAGCTTATCTTGTTACAATGATCGAGCCTCATACTATATTCTCCCCTCAGGCTATATGCAAAGAGAGAGTTCACTGGACTGCTAGCACTAAATAATGGACCAGAGTCAGCCTAAAGGGGTTTGATTTACAGAGATCAGTGAGGCTCTATCCTCTCTACTCCTCAACTCTTCAGTCAATGGCTTAGACCAAGGTCAGGAGGGAGTGCCTCCCAGCATGTATACATAATAAAGTTGAGAGGGACAGAAGACATTTGAAAGCAGGACTCTACAATATCTTGAAGGATGAAGTAACAGGACATGTCTAATAACAATAAATTTAACAGGACTAAATATAATGTCCCGCACCAGAGCCAAAGAAACAATAATAAAAGTATCATATGGTTTAGGAGCATCATGAACGTTAGCGGATAACAAGCTTATTAGGATTTAGAATATGAAGTGGCTGTTTTGCTACTGGATAAAATCATGGTCATTCCTGTCTGAGATGGACAGAGAAAATGGTACCCAGTTGTGTCTCTGATCCTTTTAAAGGAATAATTAAATGAGGACACACATTAGGGAAGAGAGACCAGAATGGTGAATGGATTGAAAATCATGTAACGTGAGAACCAATTGGAGGAACCAGGGATGCTTATCACAGAAGAGATAAAATTAGGCTGAGTCCAACAGCTGTTTTTAAACATCTGAAGAACTATCATGTGGCAAAGAGATTGGCCTTTTTCTCTATGGGAGAACACTTGCCAGACATTAAAGCATACTTCACCTTATTAAATAGATATATTCTTGGAAAAGTGTGTAAATGTATTTTATGTGAAGGGAATCATTCCATATAAAGGGAATAATTTTAGCTATGATTTTAAAGGAACTCTGCCATGTATCTTATTGCCATAGTGAAGAATCTTTTGATCACTGAATAATAACCTTCTAAATATATTTTATGAATCTGATTTGGGCCTACTGTGTTTTCAGAAAGATGAGCATGTGTTTAACAAGCCAGCTTTCAGCATAGAACTGGGTCAAAAAAGTAAATTAAGCTAGCCAGATGTTGCCATTAGAGGCTAAAAGGAAAAGCCAAAAGCAAGCTGAAATGAATAGAAATTAAAATCTGAGAAATCCTAGGATAGAAAGTCAAAATAAATCAACATTCTATTCTAGGCCTTTCGGCCTATTGGATATATTAAACGATTGAAACTGCCTCTTCTTCCCTCAGCTGATGTCTCCTGCTTCGAGTAACAGCAGCGGGTCTCTCTCACCTTCTTCTTCTTCTGATTGCCTGGTGAGCCGGGGAGGGCCTAGCCGGAGCCATGTGGCAGCATTAAGGAGTCGTTTTGAATTGGAATACGCTCTCAATTCAAGGTCCTATGCTTCCTGGTCTCAAAGGTAAGTGATAATTTAATCAACAGTCTCACAGTAAAACCGTATTCCAGGATCTTATCAAGACAATCACCTGATTTGATATTACTATCAACAGGGGATTAACCACCCCTCCGAAAAACTTGGAAGAGGAGTTTGGAGACCATTTTTTCTTATATCATGCTCAAAAACTAGAAATTTTATTCTCTGTAGTTTAGGTCCTCAAAGTTGCAAGTAATAGCCATTAACTCTAGCTTAAGTAAGAAATATCTATTCAAAAACAATAAAATGAATTTATTGAATGTATTCTGGGGTATTTTACGGAATCCAAGGAAGAATTTCTATGTTGGAACCAGGAAAATAGCATTGAGGATCTGAGAACCAAAATTTTTATAGCAGCAATATTCGCAATAGCCAAAAGGTGGAGACAACCTAGATGTACATCAACAGATGAATAGATAAACAGAATATGCTATCCATACAGTAGAATATTATTTATCCATAAAAAGGAATAAAACACTGCTACATGCTACAACATGGATATACATTGAAAACATGCTAAGTGAAAGAAGCCAGACACAAAGGTCACAGAGTTTTACCCTATTTATATAAATATCCAGAATAGGTATATTAGTCAGCTCAGGCTGCCATAACAAAATACCATAGACTGGATGGCCTTAAACAACAGACATTTATTTTCCCACAGTTCTAGAGGCTGAAAGATCAGGATCAGGATAGCAGCATGGCTGGGTTCTGGTGAGGTCTCTTTTCCTGGTTTACAGAAATCTATCTTATCTCTGTGTCCTCATGTGGCATAAAGAGAGCCCTTGTGTCTCTTCATCTTCTCATAGGGCCTCAGTTCTATTGTATCAGGGCTCTATCCTTATGACTTCATTTAACCTTAATTACCTCCTTAAAGGCCCTTAATTACCTCTTTAAAGGCCCTGTCTCCAATACAATGACATGGTAGATTAAGGTTCCAACATATGAATACGAGGAAGGACACAATCCAGACTATAGAAATAGGTAAATCCATAAAAATAAAAAGCAGACTGAAGTTGCCAGGGGCTGGAGAGGAGGGAAAAATTGGGAGTAACTTCTTAACGGGTACCAGGTTTTATTTTGGGATGATGAAAATATTTTAGAATTAGATAGACGTGATAGTTATAAAACATTGTGAGTATACTAAATTGCTCATTTTAAAATGATTAATTCTATGTTGTGTGAACTTTACCTCAGTGGAAACACACACACACACACACACACACAATTAAGCAAAGGGGTAAGTCAAAAAAGAGAAACATAAATCAGTATTTTTCCATAGAGAGGTCTACTATTTAAATACTGAAGTTCCCAATAAGCAGTCTCTTCGTCTCTCAGCATAATTGTAAAATTTCAAGGAAAGATATATAAGTAACCTATTACTATAATAATCCTATACAATAACACATCCCAAAATACAGGAATATACAAACATAAGCATTTATTTCTTGCTTATGTATCTGTGGACTGGTTTTGGGTAGGCTTAACTCTGAGCTGCAGATTGTGTCCATATCTGCCCCACATGTCTCTTACCCTCCTTGGATGAGCACATAAAAGAACACACCACCTGGGGCATGTTCTCCTCATAGACAAAGGCTAGGAACTCAAGAGAACAAGCTCAACTCACATGCACATTTAAAGCCTTGCTCAAGTTGTGTCCTCTGATATTCCGCTGGTGAGTCACATGGCTGAATCCAACATCAATCGGGAGAAAAAATATACTTGATCTCTAGTGGGAAGAACACCAAGTCACATGGCAAAAGGCATAGATACCAGAAGCATAATAAATTAGGAATGAAAATGCAGTCTGCTGTGAGAAAGAATGTGATTGGCCCTTTTTGGATTAAATGACCATCTCCATCTAAGCAAATGTGGTTGGAGTGGGGATGGGGTCACAGTTCATTAACGTACACATGTCTTTCAGGGGCCTCTGTTCTGGTTAAGGAGCAAAGAAGGCAGTCACTGTGAGTCTGATAGATCCCCTATAGAGGCACACTTTCCAACCCATGGACAACCAGAAAAGACTGGTCTAAAAATCTCTCTCCTTCTACATGAATTCCAGAATGTTTGCACATGAGCCCAGTTACACATGTACACTCACACACACATACATACATATGCATGCCCACTCACACATTCCATTAGCACGGTAAATGTGCTTAATATCTGGAAAGTAGGGAAAGATTATCTGGAGTTAGCAAGGGTTTTACACAATCTACGAAGTGTTATTGTTGCTTTTTTAGCTGTGATTATTATTAACATGTTACTGGTCTGACAAGAGTTACTGCTGTAGCTATGAAGAGATGAGAATCTGAATCATGAATCTTTTCATCTATGGAATGTCATGAAATTAAGTATCAGCAGGTTTGATTGATAACCAGGCAAACTGGACACAATCTTTATTGGATTTCAGTGTCTCATGTATAATAATTTCATAAGGAGCCCACAGACCAAGATTAGATTAGGTTTGGTCACATCATCATCTTCTGGTTCCATCTAGTCTTCTAATTCTCTACTTGTAGTTTCTAAAATTATTTCTCGGAACAGTCAGATTTTGATATTTCTAAAGCACAGTCACCTGAGGTTTGTTCACTTGAGACAGGTTGAGAGAATGAGCTGTGGAATCAGACAGATCTGAGGTTAAACCTTGGCTTTGCCATTTACTGGCTCCATAACCTTGGTCAAGTCATTTAAATCTCATATGTAAAATACATATAATAATATCAGCTCTTAGGATTGTTACAAGGAGAGACACTATTGTCATAGTAGTGACAGTAATTGATTGAAGGATGCCAGCAGACCCAAGCAAAGAATACAGTTCCAATAATGTTGTTAAGTCACAGAATTTGTAATACAAAGATAGCTACATAGAATGGGAGGTGTGGCTGCATTCCCAATTGGGCGAATTGGAGGTGGAGGGAACAGCTTTCTGGCCCTCAGGAACCTAGGCAGGTACTAGCGACTACTAATTAAAAAAACTGCCTGAACTGAGTGAAAAACTCATCAGGTTTTTTGAGATGTTCTCTTTGATATTCTCATTAAGTTTTTTACAGCTTTCTGGACCTTCATAACTGGTAATGGAATTCTGATAAGTGTTTGTCTGTCTATCAGGTGTAAGTTTCTATTAGGAGCCTACCACACCCCTGGGTGTGTGCCATGCAAGTGAATTGAAGGTCAGTTTGTTAGTTGTACCATCCCTTTGGCAAGCTCAACCTTTGGACTGCTTAAAATCAACTCTAGGAATAAGTAAAGCATTTAGCTAAGCTGTAATAATGTGCCAAGATAGGAATTAAGTCTGTTTTATTCATTATTATATCCCTAGTATCTAGCAGTATGATTGGAATAAAGTCGATAACTAAAAAATATTTGTTTAGTATATAAAAAATAAAGAATTAGATAAATCGGCTCAATAAATTATATATACTATTGACTTGGAGCTTAATTGGTGAATAGGCTTTAACTATTTTCTCTATTCTTTCCAATTAAATAACTATCATTGCTGAGCATACTGGGCACTATTTTAAACACTTTGAATAGTCATCTAATTAAACCTTAGGAAATCAGTATTTCAATTTTTACAGTTGAGGAAACTGAGGCTCAGAAAGGGCAAACAACTTTCCAAAGTTAATGGAAAGCAAGTAGAAGGCAGAACTGGATTCTGACCCAGAACTCGCCTGTGCTTTCTGAGTTTCTATGGCACAGGAGGTGGCATATTCCAGAAGCTTGATATATTTTGCAAATACTTTTATTTTCTAGGCTTCTTGCAATTCTGGAAGTAAATCTGAGAATGAATTCAGCTACTCCTCCCAAACATAACTTTCCAGATTGTGTACCTGAAGGCAAAGGAAGTGAGACCAATAATCAATAGGTTCTTAAAGTCAAAGAACCCAAGGATGCAAGAATTAATGGACTAAGTCCAGCAGGAAAAGTTTAACAGCCTGTGTGACAGTGGTTCTCAACTTTGGCTACACATTAGAATAACCTGGGGAACTTTTATAAGTACCAACTCCCAGGACCAATTAATCCAAAATCCATGGGGATGGCACCCAGGCATCAGAATGTGTTAGTTTCTCAAGTGATTCCAATATATATCCAAGCACATGAAATGTTAAGAGAATGGCACTATGCTAACCCAGCTGCCAATCACTCTATAGGAAGGGGATGCAACTGATGGGGTAAATGGAAGACGAAAGTGAAAGGCAGGGTGAAATAGCAGCTCTGACCAAAGGGGAACATTACAAAGGCTGATTACCTGCATGGCCTCTCCCAAAGTCCTTGCAATGTACCAGTAACCTCTGATCTTTGAGCTTCCTATCTTTTATTCAAGTTACACAGTTAAAGTATAATGTTTAGTATGGAATTATGATTTTGAAAAATGGGTACAAGATTTGCCCTGTAGCCCCTACTAATGTATGGACATGGGACTCCCCAACAATGTCTTGAAAATGGTGCATTTATTTTTAAATTTTTGGTCATAAAGTTCACAGTCTATAGGTTGGGATTTTGTAATACTTGATTTGATATGGGTTTTGGTTGTTTGTATATTTGTTTCTAATAATTATTATTATTTTTCTTTATAAAATAAATTTAGAGATGAGAAATTGTGCCAGGGATTTTCTCTACAGATAATAGGAATGAGCTATTTACTACTGAAACCACAAAATGATAAAATCTGAGATTGTGAAAGATGCTCTTGAAGTTCTGCCTCCTTTAAAATGTTTTGTGTTTCTAGATATATTTGGAAAACTAAGCATGTGGCACTTGCTCCTCCCACAGGGTATGAAATCTCCCATCTTGTGCCTGGATTACATCACGTAAATTTAGAAATGACAAAGTGATACACAACCTTTCAGATGTGAAAACCAATTAGTGTTTGTGTGGGGCTTGGCTCTGAGAATAGAATGCTATGACCTAGTTAGCTGTCCAGGAGAAGAAAACCAGGGACCCAGAATTTGGAACTGTAAAACAGATATACTTGGAATTAATCTTTCACACTACAAAAGGGTCCATCAAAGGGTTTCCTTAAATAGAAAGCTTGCCTAGTGCACTTAGAATGCAATTCAACTTATAAAAGTTGAATATAACATAAAATTTTAATTTACACATAGTTTTTCTGGAATATAGCGATTATGTAACATGATAACACCATGAAACTGACCTTCCCAGGAGGAATGGAGAAAGGAGAGTGGCCAGGAGATTGTGTCCATTCTCTGCTGTGGAGCAGGATATTTACTAGTTAACAGTGGCCACGTCTCCTCCTTCTCACTGCAGGTCAAATACTCTCCACTTTAATCTGCCACCTTTCTCACATGCTTCATTGTACTGATAATTCCCTCAGGCTCCGCAAATGTGCCTTTTTCTTTCAATTCTTTTAAATTTTTTTATTTCAGCATATTACGGGGGTACACATGTTTAGGTTACATATATTGCCCTTGCCCCACCCGAGTCAGCGCTTCCAGCGTGTCCATCCCCCAGATGGTGCACACTGCACCCATTAGGCGTGTATTTACTCATCCCCTCCTCCCCCCTCCCACCTGCCTGACACTCGATCAATGTTATTCCTATATGTGCACTTAAGTGTTGATCAGTTAATACCAATTTGCTGGTGAGTACATGTGGTGCTTGTTTTTCCATTCTTATGATACTTCACTTAGTAGAATGGGCTCCAGCTCTATCCAGGATAATACAAGAGATGCTAGGCCACCATTATTTTTTGTGGCTGAGTAAAATTCCATGAGATATATACACACACACACACACACACACACACACACACACACACACACACGGCACCTGGGTTGTTTCCACACCTTTACAATTGTGAATTGTGCTGCTATAAATATTTGAGTGCAGATGTCTTTTTTATAGAATGTCTTTTGTTCAGTTCTTAACTTCTTTCTTCATCCCTAACTACTTTCACTCACCAGCTCACCAAAATCAGCAGTTTCAACTCCATGTTCATGATTGTCATAAATTCTCTCACACTTTGCTTCTCTCTTCTCCATGAGTTTTCTTGTAATTTCTTAAACCCCATGGCTCCAATTCACACCACACACACACACACACACACACACACACACACACAGAGTTAACTCCTAGTCTATATAATATCCAACCTTAACTGCTCTGCTTCCCAGCCTTTGTAACATTTTTAACTTCTCTCCTGTTCCAGCTCCGCCATGCCCTAACCCACTGAACCTTTTACTGGCAGCATACTCTTCCTTATGTAGAACTCCGATTATGTTATCTGCATTAAAACCTTTAATAATTCTTTGTTGACTCTAAAATTAAATGACGTTATTTCATTCTGGAATCTAAAGTCATCAGTGATGCACATTTCCATCATATGGTCCAATGGTTCTAAAGAGAGAGTGACAGTGTCTCTCTCCTTCTTCTCAAATGCTTCCTAGGGTTTTTGGAACTATATGAGGCATTTTTATTTTTTTGCTATTCCCAATGACTAAGAAGGTGCTACTGGCATTTAACAGGCTGGGGTTTGAAGGTTGTACTTCCTACAATGCTTTGGAAAATCCCACAAAATAAAAAAATATCCTGCATAAAATGCCAATAACATTTCTCGTGGGGCACACTATAGACAAAACAGAAGTTCCACCATTTCCCATATAAACTCCATATTTAAGCTACTGTCAACCTATCACTGTATCCTGTATTTTTAACCTTGACCTCCCACCCCCATCTTGTCAAAATATTAATTAGCCTTTAGGAGTTATCTCAATTACTTCATCATGTCATGAAGAAGGCTGTTCTGGGGCTAGTCCATCCTCACCCTTGCCTCACCAAAAGCCACAATACTTTGTTCCATTTTATGCATTTACATTATTTCATCTTATAATCATGTGTCTTAGTCCCCACTAGCTCATAAATACTTTAAGCACAGAATTTTTTTCTCTTTTGTTATTATTCAGATGCCTACAATATCTAATTTATAATTTATCTTTATTTGTTGAATATTTTTATTTATAACAGATTAGAGGAATCATTAGTTGGGCTGTGAATATCATGCTTTGTATTGTTGAAATTGAAGTGAGTAAAACACTGGCATTCAGATATGTTAACTACCACTTGACATTCCTGTCAAGTTCAAATCTGTTCTTGTCCAAAAATAATGAACCTCTAGATATTCAAATTCTCATTCACCCTACTACCTCAGTATTAGGTCATTCAATGTCTACCTATTTCACTTTAATAAACAAAAGGATAGACTGTAGGTACCTGAGATATGTGAAGAGAAAAGTGACTGCCACATTCATTCCATGTATGTTTAAAAAAGGAGAGATTACTTTGAGTTGAGAGAGTTAAGAAAGGTTTCACTGAAGAGGCAAAATCAAGGAGATATAGTCCAGATATAAAAAGAACATAATGAATAAGCATGATGATGATTGTAAACTTTCCCTCCCTCCCTCCCTCCCTCCCTCCTTCCCTCCCTCCCTCCCTCCCTTCCTTCCTTCCTTCCGTCCTCTCTTCCTAAAATGAATAGACATTCCTTTCCCAACCAATTTGCAATACTAGTTCTTCCATATATTAACGATCTACATTTAGATAGTTCTGGTTTGGGTTTCTTTATTCTGTTACATTGAGATATTTGTCTGTCCCTGTGTCAATAGTGTGCAATTTTAATTATAGTGGCATTATTAAAGTGTTTATATCTGGCAGGACATGTCCCATCTGGGTTATTCTTGATTTTTATTGGCTTTTTACCCTTCTGTATATAGTAGCTCCCCCTTGTTCACAGTTTTTCTTTACAGGACTTCAATTACCTGTGGTCAACCTCAGTCCAAACATAGCTGAGTTCAGTAGTCCCCCTAATAGAAGGAGGATACATTCCAAGACCCCCAGTGGATGCCTGAAACCAAAGATAATATCAAATCCTTATATATACTGTATTTTTTTCCTATAATACATACCTAGGATAAAGTTTAATTTATAAATTTTAGTCACGGTAAGAGAATAACAATAATTAATAATAAAATGAAAAATTATAATATGTCAGCATCACTACTCTTATTTTCTGGGGGAATTATTAAGTAAAATAAGGGTTACTTAAACACATGCACTGCAATGAAAGTCCAGAGGGCTGCTAATTGACTAATAGGTGGGTAGCATATACAGCATGGAGATGCCGGACAAAGGGATGCTTTATGTCCTGGGACAGCATGAGATTTCATCACACTACTCAGAATGGCCTGAATAGCACACAATTTAAAACTTATGAATTGTCTATTCCTGGAATTTTCTATTTAATATTTTCAGACCTTGATTGACCCACAGGTAACTGAGACCATGGAAAGCAAAACCATTGATAAGGGTGTGGGGGACTACCATACAGTATAATACAGTGTTTTGAGAGAGAGAGACCGCATTTATATAAGTTTTATTATATTGCTATAATTGTTCTATTTTATTATCAGTTATTGTTAATCTCTTATATGCATAATTTATAAGTTAATTTTTATCATGGGTATGTATTTGTGGGAAAAAAACATAGTATATATATATTGGATTCAGCACTATCTTTGATTTCAGGCGTCTACTGGGGGTCTTGGAACATATCCCCCCGTGGATAAAAGGAGAACTGCTGTGAATTTTGTAATCAGCTTGCATTTTCCACAAAAACTACGATTTTAATTATAGATATTTAAACCTATAGATCAATATGGGAAGATATGACATATTTGTGCATTTCCTTAGTTGTTCTCTAATATATTTTATTTAGTAAGAGTTTGTAAGTTTCTCTATGAGGTTCTTATATAGTTTTTGTGATACTAATAGTTACATTCATTGTGATTGGTGAAATAATTTGGATGAATTGCTATAATATTATTTATTCTTTCTAGAATTATTTTTTTATTATTGGTTATTTGTTTCTATCCTTTATATTATTTGAATATACATTCTGTTTCATTCTATTCTTTAGTGGGTACCCTAGAGAAGTCAACATATTATTTAACTTAAGAAATTCTATTCTTAGTATGTTTTTCCTACTCCCCTCAAAACAAAGATTAGACCATTTTAGTTACAAATAATTTTCTCCTGATTTATATAATATTTCTGTATTTTGATTTCATCATAATTTTATAAATTTCACAGCTTAGATATTATTTTATTGTTTTATACAGCTATGGTTTATTTGGGTTTACTCCATATTTACTGTTTCATTGTTCATTATATTTACATTTCAAACCTTTCTCTCAGGATCAGTTTTCTTTTCGTCAACTGTACCTTAAAAAATTCCTTCAGTATGACTCTATTGGATGTAAACATTGAAAACACTTTATTTTCTCCCTTTATTAAAAGATATTCAGTGGATATGGTATTTTAGGTGTTCAATTACTTTTTATCCCCTGCATCTTCAGGATAAATATGCTATTCCACATGTGTCCGACTTTCCTTGTTTCTCTTAAATTTTAATCTATGAATCATTTGTCATTTCTTTTGTTTTCAATATACCCTTTCCCTGCTTTTAGAACTTCTCTTTGTCTTTGGTATCTTACAGTTTAACTATTTTGTGTATAGGTAAAACATTATTTTTATTTATCTTGCATGTAAATCACATGTAAATCAATTTGTTGATTTTCTAGAAACTGAGAATTGACATATTTCATAAATTCTGCATAATTTTCAGGTACTACCTCTTCTAATCTTTCTTTATCCCCTCCTCTTCATTCTTTCTTTCTAGAACTCTAATTGATATATTTTAAAGGTTCTGACTCTATTTTCCACATTTCCCATTCTCTTTCTTTTTCTTTTTTTTTTTTTTCTATTTCCCACCCTCTGCCTTCTGGGTAATTTTTTCAGATCTATCTTCCAGTTCACTCATTTTCTTAGAAGCTGAATCTAATGATGTTGTTTATTTTGTTCATTGCATTTCTAGTTCAATTCACTTCTATGTTTGATCTTAGCCAAAAGGCTGAGAAGCAATAACATATCTAATTTCTATTCTGTTTCTAGAAGTTGTGTGTTATTTGCAGTTTTACTGGACAGTTTTTAAAATCTCTGTTCCTTCTACATACTTTTATTCTTGTCTTTCTTCAAACACATTTATTTTATATTCTATATCTGATATTTATAATCTCAGCTATCTGTATAGGTCTAATTACATAGTCTGTTGTTTCTACTAATTCTTGCTCCTGGCACCTGATTTTGTCATATAGTTAGAAGTTTTTATTCTATTGTTAGCTCATGTTCCTTGGGCCTTTATCTCTGGTGGTTTTGGGCCCTTATTTGGTTTAAGTTACTTCACAGATGATTTGTTTTGCTCTTGCTGGTCATTTAGGGACACTAACATCTCAAGAACACTTTAAAACTTCAACTTGGAGTTGTGTAGTACTTCTATTTTAAAATCTTCTATGCATATAGGCTTATGGATGGGACTTCTAAGGATTATATTTTAATTTTTTTTCTCATTGTACCCTGAGCCAGGGATGATATAGAATACTTATCCTCTGCATCTCCCTACATAGAGCAGATTTTATTTCTTCTGATTCACCTAATGTTGGTGTTGTCCTTTAAGGATTTTGGCTTAATAAATGTGTTTCTTATCTGATCTCCCACCTTGCTTGGGCCCACACTGTGTCTTCTCCATATAATCCATTCAAATTTAAGCTTTAGGCCAGCAAGAATTAGTATGAGAGCTTCACAACACATACCCACATGGAATGATAATGTTAGCCAATCATTTACTTGGTATTGGTATCTACACTGGTTGTAAGCATCATGAAGGCATAAATGTCTCTCTTTTTCACTGTTATATCTCCAGTATTTAGAACAGTATCTGGTACAAGTTAGTTGCTAATACCTTTTTGTGCAATGAATGAACATGATAGCTTCCCACAAACATGATGCCATTTAATTCTCAGTCTTGTGAACTATACCTCATGCTTTCCACTTTTCATGTAAAATAAACAGACTCAAGTAATTTGTATGAGACTATATAGTGAGAAAATGGTAGTTAATAGTTGACTCTGGACCTGTCTGATGGTGTTTCCATTATACATGCTGTCTCTGGACAACTTGGCCAACATATTTTAATCACCTTTAAGAACCAGAAAGTTCTGACCAAGTTTGCGCTTTAAGGAGAATCAGCAGGGAGCTATCCAGAGTACTGAAATCCCTCA
>VSMD01034674.1:0-11809 GCA_008750895.1 Mirza zaza
AAAGGAAAGGAAAAAGGAAAGTAAGAAAAAGAAAAAGGCTTAAGATGACCAAGTAAAGATCTGAGCACATCCACACACCAGCCTGGCTCCCCACAGGGCCAAGAGCACTTGTAAGAAGATTGGCTGAGCTGGCAGGCGACCCACCCCGACCTTACCAGTGCCAAGCCTGCCCTGAGAGACACCTTGTCACCAAAGGCCTGGCCTTGGGTACACAAACCAAGGAGGCACTGTGTGGGTTTTGAAAACAACTAAGATTTTGAATAACAAGAGTGCTTTGACCTGTATGGGGATCGTGCAATCCTCTCTCAGGTATTTAACACACACACACACGCTGGAAATACAGAGAAAGAAAACCAAGGAGATTCCTGCAAAGGACATGACAAGCAGGAGCTACCGCAACACAAAGCACAAAATACACAGACAAACCCACGGAGGCTGACAGAAAGCCCATTCTGACAGGCCCTATCGCGTGAGGGTTTAACGTCAGGTAAAGAATCACAAGGGATGATTCAGAGCAGACAGACTGGTTAGGTCCTACTGGGGGGGCAGTCAGTGTGGGAGACAGAGGGTCCCCTCTGAACCTAGCCTGGTGAGAGCTCTCACTGGCTAACTTGCCAGGGAGCCTGACTGCAGGTGCAAGGGGCTGGGGGCACTTAATTCCAGATTGCAGGGAAGCCTGGCATGCAGGCAAGGGGGCCTCACAGTGTCTTTCCAGCCTCAGCCTTCGCAGCACACCAAAGTGCTAGAAAGGATGGCAGGGGAGACAGTTCAAGATACTAACTCAAGGCCGGGCGTGGTGGCTCACACCTGTAATCCTAGCACTCTGGGAGGCCTAGGCAGGAGGAATGCTCAAGGCCAGGAGTTCGTAACCAGCCTGAGCAAGAGCAAGACTCTGTCCTCTACTAAAAATAGAAAGAAATTAATTGGCCAACTAAAAACATATAGAAAAAGTTAGGCGGTCATGGTGGCACATGCCTGTAGTCCCAGCTACTCGGGAGGCTGAGGCAGGAGGATTGCTCAAGGCCAGGAGTTCGAAACCAGCTTGAGCAAGAGCGAGACCCCGTCTCTACTAAAAATAGAAATTAATTGGCCAACTAAAAATATATAGAAAAAGTTAGCCAGACATGGTAGCACATGCCTGTAGTGCCAGCTACTCGGGAGCCTGAGGTGGCAGGATTGCTTGAGCCCAGGAGTTCGAGGTTGCTGTGAGCTAGGCTGATGCCACAGCACTCCAGCCTGGGCAACAGAGTGAGACACTGTCTCAAAAAAAAAAAAGATACTAACTCAAGAGGAGGACTAGAAGGAAAAGATAACAGGATATTCCTCAAGCCTATGCGGGTGGTGTTACCTTCCAAGCTGAAAGCAAAAGAAGTCATCAAACACCAGGCAACAGACATGACTCCACAAGAACAGAGATAACCTCTACCTTCAAAAATAACCCAGATAACAGGAAATAGGCTGGGAGAGATTTCCAGCAACTGTAACCTACAAAGGGGCAACATCTGTACTCTACTGAGCAAATAAAAAGTGTAATGAAAGGCCTAATCTCACAACAGAAATGTGAACAAAGAACACAAACTGGAAATTCCCAAAAGAGGAATTAGGTGACACAAAAAAATCTGCAATGGCCCTGAATGCAGGAATGGAACCGAGTACCACTTCCCACTGTCCCCTGGGGTGCCGGTGCCGAGGCACGGAGCTGCCGAAGTGCTGTTCTCACTTGGCACCGACGGGCTGGAATGAGGACTTGCTGAAAAGCAATTTGGAAATGTGCGTTGAGAAGTAGCCTCATGCCCAGAAATCTACACTAAGGAAAAAACAGACAAGGAGCACGGATGCCTTCACAGCAGCGTCATCACTCACACCGGTGAGGCTAAGGCCGCAGTGCGCAGCGACAGCACAGCCGGCGCTACAGCAAGCAGACCGGGACCCTGCGCACACAGCGCAGTCCCACCTCTCCAGCTTCACCCAGGGGAAACGGCCCGTTCCACTGAGGCCGGGAGCCGGAACTCAGAGGGATAGACAGAGACAGTTGATGAAGTCCCATTATCAGCAGAAACACCAGAGTCCGTCTATTTAAATAATTACAACAGGCTATTTATCGGCTATGAAAAGTTTAAGCACTGAAAGGAAGCATTTTGAATCTTTACTTCAACAAGTCAGTCCCCACTCTTCCAAAGAGAACCCCGGCCCTAAGTGCCCTTTTACTCCCTGGCAGCCCACAGGTACCATCTGAAGATTAAGAGCCACAGCCAAACCCACACTGGAAACACACCTATTTCCTCAGCACGAAGACAGGACCCTCCAGCAGACGGTCTCACTTTCACATCTGGCATTTTGGCTCCCTTCGGACAAAGACCTCTCCCCCTACCTCTACACAGATGAGGGTGCAGGGACTGAGGGGCCCACCCCCATCCATTCACAAGGGGTGACCATGTAGAGCCCCCTTTTCCTGATTCCAAAGTCAGAGCTCTTACCTCCTCCCTTGATGCCCCCCACCCAGACTCTGAAAAGACCGTTTTCAAGGATCCAAACCCAAGGCCTGCAGCAGCGAAGCACACAGCCACTCCCAAGAGAGCTGCAGTGTGGCTGCCAGAGCTCATTTGCAGCTTTTCTGACACCTTGCAAAGGGCCGGACCTGGCTTCCCCTCAGGCAAGGGAGGACCCCACAGGGGTGGCTGATGGGCAGCCTTCCCTCTGGGCAGCCTTTTATACTCTTCAACTCTGCGCAAGACCCCAGAGAGCTTCCCTTTCTCTGGGTTATATGGAACGATATGTACTGCGTGAGAAACTAAAACTGAGACATTTTCAAATACTTACTTAAATCATTAAAAAACAATAAACTCGTTACTTATCAATATAAATTTCATTTTAAAAATAACTATTTTCTAAAACAAAATAATGAATGAGAAGAGTGGTGTTTCAGTACACTCTGCAAATCTCTTGAACGTGTGGCTAATGAGAAGAGAGCTGGGCTCTCCACCGGCCGTGCCTTCGCTCCACATGAGCTCTCGTGTAGATGGAAGGACATGGAAAACCCAGTCTCACTCAGGTAAATAGGTGTAAGATGGAGGAACATTTTAATAGACTTTCAAGATATTTGTTGATATTCTTCTTTGATACTACACCACAACTCAACAAGTGGCAGTTTCTTAAAAGTTGGCTGTAATATGGAATCTGAATTTGTAACAATGAATTTTTCATGCACTGCGACATTAAAATCCATCAATCTACCTCGTAGCTTAAATGGATCTTCTACCCTTACATGACTTTATAGAGCTATACATGGGTCACCTGGAAAGTATTGGTTTGCTGAGTCAAGTAGAGCTTCCAAATGCTGACAAATTTCAATCTATGATATCGACAGACCTGATTCACTCACATCACTATGTATCTCTTCAAAAATGTCTGAGTATTGGGAAGATGTCAAGCTCACAGTTTTCTGAAATACTAATTTTCACTTGAAGGTTTCGACTTTATCATTGGTATAAATACTGGCAGTTGTTTTCCTTGAAGTGGCAAGCTCATTCCAATCATTTTCAAGAAAAATGTTGGCCAAATAGCCAAGTCTGCACAGCCTCAGTCTGCCTGTCAGTGATACGTGCCAGTGGAGACAGCATGCCACAGACAGAGCACGCCGGCAGCCGACTAGTGCTTCTCTGCACGACAGCTGTCACGCTCGGGTCTGCAGCGTGAGTGCTTCCGCACACTTCCCATTTCGTCGTCACACGGCATTGACAACAGTCATGTTTCGTTTTGTTTTCTCCCAAGCGTGGAACAAAGTTTATTGAGGAAGATAAGTTTACAGAGCAAGAGCAAAATATATTCGCCACAGACGACAAAGGGGCCGCCCTAATGTAACAAAAGGGCCAAGCCATGGTTTCTAAACGTTCAGGAGCGGGACTAGTTCTGTTCTCTCCCCTCTGGGAGCGAGCGGCTGTGAAAAGCCGCCATCACTTGGTGCGCAAAAGCCAGCAGTTCCCCCACCACGGCTTCTGTGTCATCAGGGCAAACGAGAACACATTTGTTCCGTAAGAAACAAACGTGAGATTCAGGCGGTCACCCCCACACTTTGGTGCAGCACCATGAGTGAGACCGCCACACACTCGGGTGAAAGGACTCTTAACAAGAAGCTGGAGGATAAAAAGCAAAGCAACAAGCCCAGTCCTGACTGCAGAGCCACCCGTTTGTAAGGCAAAAGCACAACTTGGCAGCAGAGAGAGTAGCTCCCGCTTCGAGGTCACACCTTGACTCCAGCAAGTCTCCACTGCACTGGGGACAGCCCCGTGCTGAAATGCCTCAGCTCCAGGCTTTTGTCTCCCAGCCACCATGTGGCATTCCTAGCCTCGACAATGCACCTTCTCTGTAGGAGCAGCAGCTCTTTAATTTCTAGTCTGAAAGCTTTACAACCAACTTTGGCTTTTAAAGAGCTTATCACGTGTTTAAAATGGTTCTTTTAAATTTAAAAATCCCTTTATCTCGAAAACTCTGAATGATAGGTCTCAAAGTGATGTTGCAACTGGTACCATAACAACATGTAAAAACGTCTGTTCACAGACACAAACAGGCAGCCTAAGGTCCTCGCAGCCAAGGCAAAAACAGCTTCTGTCCCGTTTTCCTTTACACTTGCAGCTTTGCCCAGTTTCCCTGGAGGAGCTCGCGCCTCCCCTCCACCCACCAGGGCTCTCTTGTCAGCTGCTGCTTTTTAGCATCTCTAGACGAAGTGCCACAGAAGGCTGAGAAGGCAAGTCTTCTCCCTTTTTAAGTCAATGATCCATACATAAATATGAAAAATACTGTAAATTTTATTTTAGGATAAAATATTAAATACAAAGTAAGTTTCAGGTAAAAGGGTTTTTTTAATTTTTATTTTAGAGACAGGATCTTGCTCTGTTGCCCAGGCTGAAGTACAGTGGTGCAATTATAGCTCACTGCAGCCTTAACTCTGGGCTCAAGTGATCTCCCACCTTGGCCTCCCAAAGTGCTGGGACTATAAACATGAGCCACCATGGCTGGCAGGAAACACGGTTCTATGCTTGAAGAATCTCCAAACTGACCAAATTAAGAGATCCCTCAAGCTCTTGGCAGTTGTCAGCTTCGAAAATGGCCTGAAATCTGGAGGGAAGGGAGGCGAAGCCTGAACACAAAGGAAGCAGGCAGGAGGATGCGTGTCTTGGCCTACAGCCAGCTGCATCTGCTGTCCTGCCCAGCACCAAGGCAGAGAGGCAAAGGGGCCTTCTGGGGAGTCACCAAAGGAGCTGAAACGCACACACATGTGCAGACACCGCTTCTTGGCTAGACTCTGCAGAGAAAGCGCTCTTGGTCAAGCCTGTGCAGAGGACAAGGCAGACCATTTTCAGAGAGCCCAGCACACAAGAGTCTAGAAGCTCCTGCACAACCAGTACACACACCACACAACTGCTAGGAGCTGCCTGGCCAGCACTGCTCAAACTGATCAAAAACCCTTTTTCCTGCTCAGCACATATTAATACCCCTAGCAATAACCCTATAGGAAACAGTGAGGTAAAGGACAAGTTTAAACACTAGCATTGTAGATTGCTGTTGGCCAACATCTGTGCTCAGCTGTTCTAAGAGGCGAGAACTTCTAAAAGCACAGAACCCCAGTCTCACCGCCACGCTGGTGAGCGTCTGAGAGCTCACCTCCATTCTCTCGTTCCTCCCCACAGAAGACTCCCAAGTCACACTGTCCTCAAACCTGCCCCTGCCTCGTCCTTCCCTCCCATCACCCCAACACTCCTTCCTGTCTCCCCACCTGCCTTGGGCCCCTCTCTGCCCACAAAAAAAGGTGAAAGCATAAAAATGCTTGAAGAAAATGCAGGTAAAAATATTGGGAGAGAGACAACCTTCTCAACAGACTAAGATGGAAAACATAAAAACAGGGACAGGATGGATTTTGTAAGAATTTGCCACTTCCATGTAACACAGCATCAACAGACTGAAGAAAAACATTCGCAAAATACACAATGGAGAATATTCTTCATATATATGTCTCTAAAAAACCAATTTTAAAAAGATGCAAAACATACAAGAAAAAAAGTCCAAGGACACAAAGTACCTCAAAAAAATAAACATAAATGGCCAATGAACGTAGAAGATGTCTGCTTCAATTAGAATAAAAGTGAAAATTCACATGAGCCCACTTTTACTGCATCAAAACATTCACGGCCAGGCAAGGCCACCGGGAAACTCAGATTCTTGGCACCACTGGTACAAATCACAGCCGTCTTGAAATGTACACAGTCTCAGAACACATGCCACCCCCAGGGTTCACTCCAAAAGAAATAATCAGTCAAGGGGGAAAAGCTGTGTGTAAAAGATGACATATAACAGCAAAACCTCGGAAACGCTGCAAATGTCTCAGCACGGGGCAGCAGTTATTTAAATCCCAGTGAACCTACATCCACACGCCACACAGCAGGAGAGCCACCCACACCCTGCCCACCACAGCGCCTGAGGGCTGCAAACCCACACCCCACCCCAACCCACACCCCCAGCCCAACACCTCCTAAACACCCATTTCCAACCGCACCCTTGAGGGTCCGCCTTTGCTGGGTGTCCAAGGTAGCTGTGGGAGGCAGCGACAAGGTGAAAACGCCCACCTTGGGTCTCAATGTGGCCCCCGCAGGTGCTCCAGAGTCTCCCGTTCCCATGCATTCCCAGTGCAGTTCCACACGGAGTATTGCTTATATCTGTAAATTCTTACCAAGGGTTTCCACCAGCCTGCTTCTCCAATAATAACCTCTTCTCTTCTTCAGAAAACTGCAAGTCCAGTTCAAAAGAATTAGTGTCCAAATCGTGGATGTACTGCTCTATGTTGCTGCCCGACCTCTGGGGCAGGGTCGCATCCGGGGCAGACAAGGAGTGGGAGGAAGACGACGACGACACCTGCATGCAGCCAAACTGGCTCAGAAGATTGTCGTACTGCAGAGAAGAAGGCAAAGTGAGAGAGCCCCTCAGCTCACCTCCGAGGCCCAAAGACCCACACCCACGCCCCTGTCACTGCCCTCACACCTAGCGAGCTCACACATGCCACAGTCCAAGGCCCGGCTGCTGCTGGCAAGTGTGGGCAGCTCGGATTCTCTGGTTAAGTGGACATGTGGCCACCTAACCAAGGCATAACTGGGTCCTGCCTGGTCCGAGTTCCTCTTCCAATGGGACGGGCTAAACCTCAGCCTTCACTTCCAGGAAGTGGGGACCTGGGGCCCCTCATTCAGTGTGGCATGGACAGCCCCTGTGCTGCCCCTGGAGGTAGGGGATTGGGACGCCTGCTGGGAAGAAAAGGGACCAGAGGATCCACCCTCCTCCCAGCGGAAGCCCAGCTGTGCTCAGGCCAGGATGCAGGGCCTCAGCACCCAGGTGCCTTTCTCTTTGGTCCCAGAGTCTTCCAAGTCTGTGGTGGCCACTACATATTTCAATTTGACTAACTGCATTCTGTTTTTAAAAAAACATTACTTTTAATGCCAGCAAATATTAGTTGAATATAGACAAAGTGGCCTGTTATTCCAGAGAAAACTGCAAACTAGTGTTGACACAGAAAATGAAGTAATTACAAATGTGCCAAACGGGCACAGCCTGTGCACTAACACACTCCTGGAGCTGCGGACGGGGCCAAAGAGTCCCCAGCACAGACCTGGGCAGGTGGGCACCCGGCCAGCTGGCCTCCCAGGCTGCATGCCCTACACCTGAACCCTGCTCAGGCCAGGAAGGGGCAGAGGAGAAGATGCCACCGGCAGCAGCTGTGATGAGTGCAGCGCATCCTTCCACACCCCCCCTCCCGCCACCTCCAGAAAGAGGTGGCACTGGCTGCCACTTCACAGGGGTCAGCCCCCATCTGCAGTCCTCCCTCCCAACGTGCACCCACTCCCGCAGCCACACGGCACACCAGACAGCAGCCCCAGCCCTGCCCTGCTGCTCCCAGTGGGGAGGGACCCCAGGACAGTCCCCGGCACATGCTCACTTCCTCCCTGAAGGCTCCAGGGCACGAGGCTGCCTCCGCACAGCATTTCAGTCTATAGAGCCTCCTATGAGCACCCCACTGGGGTAACACAAGCATTCAGAGCCAGCAAGGTACTTATTAGCATTGTCCCCACTGCTGAAATGGGGAAACTGAGGCTCAGAAATTGGCCCAAGGTCACATCCTGCTGGCCAACACTGAACTCACAGCCAGACTTCTGCATCTCTGGCAAACATTCTTCCCTCTTGGGGGCTCCACTATATTGTCCCCCACAGAAAGCTCCCAATACCCTTTCCTATTCTCCACCCTCCCCACTCAGCAACACTAGGCTCAGGCCTAGGAAGGACGTGTGGACAAACGGGACACGGGCTGGATGAGGTGTTCCAGTGGACAGGGACACAGTGCCCCACGCAACCTTTCCTCCAAGGTGCATCAGCCTCAGCTGGATCACTGGTCTCCAACAGTGCCGAGTCCGGCGACAAATATTGCCATCAGCAGTTGGCAGGAAATGGCGCAAACTGGAGAAAATGAAGTGCCTGTTCTCCTCGCACCCAAATCAAGAGTGGATGATAGGCCGGGCGTGGTGGCTCACGCCTGTAATCCTAGCTCTCTGGGAGGCCGAGGTGGGCGGATCCTTTGAGCTCAGGAGTTCGAGACCAGCCTGAGCAAGAGCGAGACCCCATCTCTACTATAAATACAAAGAAATCAATTGGCCAACTAATATATATAGAAAAAATTAGCCGGGCACGGTGGCACATGCCTGTAGTCCCAGCTACTTGGGAGGCTGAGGCAGGAGGATCGCTTGAGCCCAGAGAGTTTGAGGTTGCTGTGAGCGAGGCTGACGCCACAGCACTCACTCTAGCCTGGGCAATAAAGTGAGACTCTGTCTCAAAAAAAAAAAAAAAAAAAAAGTGGATGACAGCTGCCAGCCCCTCCCCACCAGCAGAAGCCTCCTCCCTGCTGAAAGGGCAACCAACTCTTGGGGCCTCTCGGAAGAAACTGTCCCCTCCATGACCTGCTGTCCACACCCCCTGCCAGAACAGCACAGGTTCCGCCTGTGCAACACCTCTCCAGGCCAACATCATTCCCGGGACTCAGGTTTGCAATGGGGAACTCTCTGCCTGGACACTCTCCAAGGCTTTCAAACCATACAGCTTTTGGAAGCTAAGGATGAGCCATCTACAAAAAGCAAGCTGCTACCACATGGAGCCCGACTTCACAGGCGGCAACCAGAGCCTGCAGATGCAGAAGCCAGAGTTCTCAGCGGGCAAAGACACATGCCAAGGGGCACCCGCACCGCATGTGAAGAGCAGCTCTGGGTGCTGAGATCAGACACAAGTGGAGCCTGCGTGGCTCCTTCAGTGCTCGGCTACCTTCCAGGAGCGACTAGCAACAGGGCATGAAGCCTGTGGGCCAAACTGCTGCCTCCCAGTCCCGGGTGCAACTTCCGCAGCAACAGCAGGCCCAGCAGCTCCTGCCAGCTATCCCTGGCATGACCAGGAGCGCCCAGGGGGCACACAGGGTGGGCTCCTGGGGCCAAGTCCTCAGCAGTCTGCACTCACAGGGGCGGCGGACGGCCTCGAGCAGGAGGTCGGCAGGTTGGCACAGGCTGCTCTCCAGGCCCGGCTCCCTTCAAGTTTGGGCACAAGGGGCACCTCAGGACTGGGGGGGGGGGGCGTGCTGTGCAGCAGGCAGGAGACGTAGGGGACCCTTGATCTTCAAGAAGTAATACTAGTAGCCATTTTAATTTAGCTTTGGATGACTTAGATAAAATCTAGAATTCCACAGTCAACTAAAGTGGAGCACCATACATGGTAAGTGGTTAGAATAAGCCACAGGGACAGAAGTCGAGCCAGAAAAACAGGTATCAACAACAATGGCAAGTTTTAAAATCACATTCAAATATCCGGAGAGATGGAGGATGGTGAGAGCAGCTTTGCTGGAACAAGCCCAGAAGCAGCGAGGAACCTGCACTCAGGACGGCTTCTGTCCCTTCTGAGTATGGCCCACATTTCCCACAATAAAAACTTTAGCGAACACAGTGCATTTAACCTCCTATGTCTGCATCAAGTTTGGGAGACAATCAGCCTCAAAGCCAGCACCATCCGTGTCCCGCAGACTCGGTATGGTGCCCCCTGACGCTGTACAGCGCCTGTGCCGACATGCACCGAAGCGGTGACCAGTGCCCACCTCCAACACCGTATCACAGAAGTTCAAAAAGGCAGCAGTCCAGGTTTCTGTCAGAAAGGTAAGCAGCATTCCGGACTGTCCCGGACACGCAGTTACAAAGGCACCAGGCTCAAAGCGGCTGCCAAGGAACCTTGCAGGGGGCTCTACCGGCAGCAAGTGCGGGCGCTGCCCTCCCTGGCTCCAGCTACACACTCTGGGTGAAAACTCGGAGTAATCACAACTGAGGAAATGAGAGAAAGGAACTAGCACACCCAGGGCACCTCACCCGCCACCACCTCTCGGCAGCAAAACGTTCAACCACCAACAGGCCTACAAAATCAGCTTGATCTTCCCCTCGCAGCCACTCATCGTGCACAGGGTCCCGCAGCAAGCGGGCGCGACGTGCACAGAGGAGCTGCGCTGGCAGATCGAGAGCAGCAGAGCTCATCTCCGCCCCCGGCCGCCCCACACCAAGCTAGCTTACGTTGCCGTAGCAGTCCTCGTCGTCCTCCGACATGGCAGGCAAGTAAGCCGTGAGCTTTGGCGGCGTCTGCTGGTGCAGGTTCTCCCACGTGATGGACTCAAAGAACGGATGAGCTCTAAGAGGTGTGTACCCTTCCATTTCTTCACAGCCTAACCGCTTTGTGGCATCTAAAACCTTGAATGATAGTCAAGACCAACTCATTATCAGGGTGAAATGTGAAAATGTAATTCTGACAAAGATTCTTTTCAATTCTCGGTATCTCCTGGAAGGAGCAGGGACACCATGGCCCAGCCCCTAGGCCCACCCTACTAGGGATGACTGAGGCATGTTCCAAGGTCCTGTGGCAGCTCTCGAGACTCTGCCCCCTCAACCCTCTCAGCCTCCGACTGAAAATGAATCTCAACCTCAAAACAGCATGAACAGCAGCAAGTATCCTTGTAAATCACACAGGACCTAGAACAAGGAACTGACAAATGACTCACTTAAACGACAAAGAGAAGGAACTGCTGGTCTGGATGGCAGGGCCTCATAGGCAAGAAGGGGAAGGCAGCAGAGCCATCTCCCCCAGCAGCAAGGCCATGCCCCTCACACCCTCAAGAGGACCAAGCCTCAGCCCCCATGACAGGGAAGCAACAGGCAGGACAGGGGGCAGAGGTGGACCGCGGCACTTTCCTGGCCCCATAGCAGGCCACACTGGTGCCCATCCCTGGGAACACACTTGGAGGCAGGACTGACCCTGCTCTCCAAAATATCAAGGTAAGAAGGGAAGCACAGCAGTGCTGGGACACTTGTTTCTAGGACACAAGCTGACACACCTTCCCCAGGTAAATCTGTCTCTCTGCCATATTACCTGGGTTGATCTTTAAAATCTTCATGTAGTGTGGCTCACGCCTGTAATCCTAGCTCTCTGGGAGGCCGAGGCGGGAGGATTGCTCGAGGTCAGGAGTTCAAAACCAGCCTGAGCAAGAGCGAGACCCTGTCTCTACTATAAATAGAAAGAAATTAATTGGCCAACTAATATATATATAGAAAAAATTAGCCGGGCATGGTGGTGCATGCCTGTAGTCCCAGCTACTCGGGAGGCTGAGGCAGGAGGATCGCTTGAGCCCAGGAGTTTGAGGTTGCTGTGAGCTAGGCTGACGCCACGGCACTCACTCTAGCCTGGGCAACAAAGCAAGACT
>VSMD01034676.1:0-46697 GCA_008750895.1 Mirza zaza
TGCTTATTCATGTTTGCATCCCCAGTGCCTAGCACTCAGCCCAGCACACAGACGGCACCCAACCCGTGTAGCCAGATGAACACATAAACGCCCATCCAGGAATGTATGAAAGAAAGAAAATCATTTTATCAGTTTCTTTACTATCTCAAATTCCCAAAAACAGGTAAGTTAAGACCTGGTTCAATTTGGTCAGTAATGTAATGCTTGACCCTGTATCACCTAAGAATGTCTGTGTTTTTCAGGTCATTTGCAGAAAGCATGAGTGTAATTGTGTAATTATTTATTACATAAATAATTTTCACTGTTTGATAGAAAGTGTTCACAGAATCAAGGAGAAATCATGCACAATATGCAGTTTTCATTCTGGTTGCTGTGCCCCAAAATATGCAACAGATTCTCTTTCTTATTTTTGAGAAGGACAAGAGAGCTGTTTGTCTAGAATCACTGTTCCCTTTGTCAATAAATAAAAGGCCCTTGTATTTGCAAGGATTTCACATGATGTGCTAAAAAAAAAAAAATGAAAAAGACGTGTAAAGTTTTCCATAGCAAGTGTGCTCACCAAATTTGCCTGAACCACTTAATTACAGAGGATTCAGAAGGATAACCCACACTTCTGTGTAGTGCTAATAGAAAGGCTACAGGGTGTCTGGGTGTTTTTTCCTCTGGGTTTCCTCTTTCCTCTCTAGCTTTCACAGATTAAAAAATAAATTATTTTTTAATTAAAGCTGAAAATTTAAAGCTGATTTCCAAGGGACTGATAATAATCTGTGACACTAAGCTGAATTAATAACAGAGAAGATATTATATTTTCCTGTGTTTAAACTGCCAACAGTGTTCAGTAAGAGCAACTTAAATCCTTTATATAGTTTCTAGGGTTCTCAAATAAACATTGGACTAAGTAAGATAAAAACCTACTTAACTCCAAATATTTCGAAGGAATTATATGATACAAATATTTTCTTTAAAAATTAAAATCTGGATGAATCCTGAGATTAGTAAATGAAGATTAACTCTGGATATTTGGAAAAGGTCTATATCTATCAAATGCCTATGTTTATAAAGCAAGAAAAGCCTTGGTTTCATCAGTGAAAGAGTAATAGGGGCTGGTAAGTGGAATTTTATTAAGTACAGGTCAATCCATGTAGCTTCAGGTGATAGCTGTCTATCCAACTGCCCTGTTTCTAAGGGTAATTTGAATGGCATAGAAAGTTTCTGCCTCCCTCCACTTAACTATTTCTGCTTGCTGGCCGGTTATGTATGTGAAAATCCTGACATCAGCCTCATTACTGGGCTCTGCTAAGTTAGCTTTTATCAACCATTAATACCTTGGGTTGAATTGACATTTGCTCTAGTAATGACATGAAGGGAAGAACACAGGGTAGGTAGGTGCTGCAGGGATCAGGAGAGGCGAACACATGAAATGGTTACCTTTAGAATGGTAAAGGCAACCATCCCTGGGAGACAGATCTCTGTGGGTGGAACTTGTAGAATGAGGTGGTCCAGAATGACCACCCCGAACTGTGGTCAACTCATCCAAGTCATGCCATCCTTGAAGCTTTTCAGGAGATACCAGACAACCTTCTCAAGGACCCACGTTCTCTTGTCCTCAATGTGGCATGAAGCCATGGTCAAATGCATGGGCTCTGCAGCCAGACTGAAGTCAAGTCCTCAAATATTATACAATTCCAGCTGTATGACTTTGGATGTGGTACCTTTTTTGTTTATGCATGTCTGCCTCATTAAAATGTAACTTTCATGAGGGTGGGAACATTTGTTCACAGCCAAAGAAGAGGGCCTAGTGCATGGTAGGTGCTCAATACTTATTCACTGAAACACCGAATGGTCAGTGAATGAGTGGATGAAGTGTGTAACCTCTCTGGGCTTTGTTTTCTCATCGGTAAAACGAGGATAATTATATCGCTCAATATGACATCTACATAGGTAGCAACCAGTGTCAGAATGCAGAAACAGGGTTTAGCCAGCCAAGGGGTCTTTCATATTCTTCCTGTTTAGGCAGAACATGGTTTCAGGATATGCAGCTGCCGGCAAAAGGTGAAGGATGAAGCCACCGCAGGTGGGTCCTGTTATGAGTTGTTTAAGCATGTTTACTTGGAAATTCACTCTGCTCTTTCAAGAAGGAGATTTGATCATACAGATGACCTTAGGTTGTGCTTTTATTTTTGTATTCATAGAACAATTATTTATATTTAATGATATTAAAATAACTCAAATACTATGTGATTGAGGAAGGAAGAAGGATAAGAACAAGACTTTCCATTTATATCTCATAGCTCTCATTCTCATTTGACCTACACAATTCAGGGTGGGAAAATATTTTTAGAATTCAGTATGCACAGTTACAAAATAAGTGTGTAAATATTGGTATCTTTCCTATATATGGCTGTGTTCAGTCGGAAAAAATTAATGGGAATAGTTTTCTAATAGCAAAACTAAATATTAAACTTTACAAGTTTAATTTACAAAATGAATAAAGTTAACAAGAAATATAAAGACTAGGCCGGGCGCGGTGGCTCAAGCCTATAATCCTAGCTCTCTGGGAGGCCGAGGTGGGCGGATCGTTTGAGCTCAGGAGTTCAAGACCAGCCTGAGCAAGAGCGAGACCCCATCTCTACTATAAATAGAAAGAAATTAATTGGCCAACTAATATATATAGAAAAAAAAAAATTAGCCGGGCATGGTGGCACATGCCTGTAGTCCCAGCTACTTGGGAGGCTGAGGCAGTAGGATTGCTTGAGCCCAGGAGTTTGAGGTTGCTGTGAGCTAGGCTGACGCCACGGCACTCACTCTAGCCTGGGCAATAAAGTGAGACTCTGTCTCAAAAAAAAAAAAAAAAAAGAAATATAAAGACTATATAAAGAATTCTCTGCACACAGAGACACAAAAGAAAAGAAGGAATGAAGAGACACACTATTTCTGGATGAAAAGATTCATTAATATAAAGGCATTGATTTTCAAGTCAATTTATAAACGTAGTGTGAAAATTTCTACAGCATTTTTCTCAGACCCATTCAAAATAATTTTAAGCATCATCTGAAAGACTAAACTTATAATAATAACCAGTATCATTTAGAAAAATCAGAAAAATATGGTTAAGAAAGAACTTTTCCTATCAATTATTTCATAAAACATATTATAAAGCTATCATACTTAAAGTATAATAAATAAGACTGCCATTCCTAACCCTGTAAATTTATTTCATAGCCTACCGAGGGTCATGAACTGCAGTTTGAAAAACACTGGTTTATAAATAACTCAAAATGGGCAATTTGGTTAAATATAAGATATTACAGTCTAGTCATAATGCAGAATATATGTAGCTATTAAAAGTAATGTGGTAGAACTATATTTCTTTGCATGAAAAGATGTTGACAATATGTTGGTAAACTAAAAAATATTCTAGAGTCACTCCATTTTGAAAGAACAAAATACCATATATGCTTACATACGCAGAGAAAAAGCGTAAGGACAGATAAGTTCTAATACGCTAATGATGGTTATACCCATTTATCTGTAGCTGCTAGGCTAAGGATTAGTAAAATCTTTTTACTTATCTATAATGAATATATATTCATAGTTAAGATACAAATTTTAACATTTTAGACTGTTACATAATACATAAATTGTGTTTATTATTTTCAGTCTAATTTTCAGAAAAATGCAATTTGGGCCCTTAATACATTAATATTCATCACATGATCTTCTATTAAAGATATACCATCATTGAAATGCAGGTAGAGGTAGCAAAAAAAAAAAAGTTAAAAAAAGATATACCTTCAACCAAAAAATATAACAAAAGCAAACATTCCTGATTTTCTTTAACATTAAATTTGCAATAGCAGACACCCTTAGCCAAAATAATCATATTTTTAGTTGCAAAATAGGAAACACTTCTTCCAATTCCAGCCACAGAATTTCTCTAAGAATAAAACAGCTGCTTAGATTTCCCTGCCTTTAAAGGAAAATATATCATCATTAAACTGCTGCTTTGTCTGTCTACTGGAGTCTAGTTGCTCAAGTTGCTATTATGCAACTCTGTGTCTCTTGTCACACTACCAACCTGCTGGGCTTGAGTGGTCCAAGCTCAGAACTAGCTCTGACCACAGCTGGTAGAACTCAAGATTTATTTATGTCAGGGCTAATGAATAAGGCAGTTACTCACAAGGACATTTTTACACCAGTACAATGATACCCAGGCAACATTTAAGGGGAGAAGCCACACACTGGGACATAAAGTCTGGAGTTGTGCATGGTCTTGGGAGAAAAGACACAGGTGAGGGAAGATGATGCTTACAGATTTCCAATGTATTAATACATCTTCATCTTTAGCTACAGCTGGTTATGTTACCTAAGTCATCAATTTTTTCCTCTCTAGATGCTGCCCTGAATTTCACCCATTTGTGTGCTTTCCATAATTTAGTGTCCAGAATAACAAAACAGCCTACCAACCACTCCTCAAAGTATTTGCCTTAACACGTTCTAGAAAAGAGTTGATTGGTGAATATGAGGCCAATTTCATGCTCTTAAAATAATGACATTTCCAAAGGTAAAAAGTGAATGTTTCATAGTTTCTGTCTCTTGTTCTAGACCTCTACATCAAGAAATGTTATAGTGGCCAGGCTTGGTGGCTCATGCCTGTAATCCTAGCACTCTGAGGGGCCAAGGTGGGTGGATTGCTCAAGGTCAGGAGTTCAAAACCAGCCTGAGCAAGAGCGAGACCCTGTCTCTACTAAAAATAGAAAGAAATTAATTGGACAGCTAAAAATATATAGAAAAAATTAGCCAGGCATGGTGGCGCATGCCTGTATTCCCAGCTACTTGGGAGGCTGAGGCGGAAGGATTGCTTGAGCCCAGGACTTTGAGGTTGCTGTGAGCTAGGCTGACACCACGGCACTCTAGCCCAGGCAAGAGAGTGAGACTCTGACTCAAAAAAAAAAAAAAAAAAAAAGAAAGAAAGAAATGTTATAGTTTCGCTATTTTCAGAATTCAGCTGGAATACCAATTTTGTACATCTACAAGTTAAAAAAATACTAGATGAGACAGTTTTAAATGGAGGCACTGAGTTAAAACATTCTCTAGAATTGCAGTCCCCAACCCTTGGGCCATGGACTGGTACTGGTCTGTGGCCTGTTAGGAACTGGGCGGTGCAGCAGGAGGTGAGCAGCTGGCTTAAGTGAACAAGGCTTCATCTGTATTTACAGCCACTCCCCATCACTGGCATCACTGCATAAGCTCTGCCTCCTGTCAGATCAGTAGTGGCTTTAGATTCTCATAGTAGCATGGACCCTGCTGTAAATTAAGCATGCGAGAGATCTAGGTTGTGTGCTCCTTATTAGAGTCTAATGCCTGATGATCTGAAGTGGAGCTGAGGCGGTGATGCTAGCACTGGGGAGCAGCTACAAATACAGATTATCATTAGCAGAGAGGTTTGACTGCACAATAAATGTAATGTGCTTGAATCATCCAAAAACCACCCCCCAACCCCTGACCCCGCAGTCTGTGGAAAATTTGTCTTCCATGAAACCGGTGCCTGGTGCCGAAAGTGTTGGGGACCACTGCTCTAGAACATTGTCTGGCATATAGGAAAACTGTACATTTTGTGTCCTGTTTTATCATGTAACACTGTAACAGTATACATTGCCTAATAATACTAAAAACTCTTGCCTAATAATATTAAAAACCTCATCTTAATGGCAGCATATTCTAAAATGTGATTATGTAATTATTATATAAACCTTGTTTCTTATTTTTTGATATTTTAAGTACTATATTATAATTACTAATTTTATGAAAAAAAAATTTCCAAAGTTCAGATGATGCCCTTAGGATAGATTCCCAGCAGTGGAATTACCATAATAAACATTTTTAATGCAATGTTACAAAATTATTTTCTAAAAGAGTTGTATAATAGCAATTTTCAGCCCCACCATGTATGAATGGCCACTTCCTTGTACCCTTGTTTATATTAGGCATCTCATTTAAATAAGTGAATATATGTAATTTAAAAAAAATATTTGCTATTTCGAGAGACTAAAAATTTTGTTTACTGTTGTTTTAATTTGTCTTTGTTTTCATTTACAGTGAAATTAAACACTTTTCCATATGTTAGTCATTTGTATTTCCTCTTTTATGTACTGTTGCACGTGCTTTTTGCCTGAAATGATCATTTCCTTTTCAGTAATAATGACCATTAACTATCATGATGATTACTCTGATATAATTTTTTTCATTCCTATAGAATATATTATTATATAATCTCCTATCAAAACTCAGGGTCGGCCGGGCGCGGTGGCTCACGCCTGTAATCCTAGCTCTCTGGGAGGCCGAGGCGGGCGGATTGCTCAAGGTCAGGAGTTCGAAACCAGCCTGAGCAAGAGCGAGACCCCGCCTCTACTATAAATAGAAATTAATTGGCCAACTAATATATATATAGAAAAAATTAGCCGGGCATGGTGGCGCATGCCTGTAGTCCCAGCTACTCGGGAGGCTGAGGCAGGAGGATCACTTGAGCCTAGGAGTTTGAGGTTGCTGTGAGCCAGGCTGACGCTACGGCACTCACTCTAGCCTGGGTAACAAAGTGAGACTCTGTCTCAAAAAAAAAAAAAAAAAAAACTCAGGGTCTAAAATCTTCTCCCATCTAAAGTGCTATCTTATCATAAAATGAAGAAAAGTTTTAAGATACCTAAGAAATGTAATTCCCTACAAATTTATCATTTGTTGCCAAAGACATTTTTCATTCATGCTGATACTTCAAATATAAGAACTTTTAGATTTCCTTTTTTTCTAAATTCCATAAAGCAACTTTAACTACTAATAATATGTTGGGCCATTACTTTAAGAAATTTTATTTACACAGCATAAAATTCGTTTATGAACAACATTGACAAAAAATATTGTTCAGGAAAAAAATTGGACTGTGTTGTGGTCCAATGGACCTAAAAAATAAAACAAAATAAGCTGACTGAGCTGGAAGTAGTTCTTGGTCTGTTGCTAGCCATACAGAGCTATCATGAAACTTTCAGGACATACTTGTAGTGCCATAGTGAAGGCAGTCATTATTTTGTTTTCATGAGATGAGTATTTTATTACATAGAAGCACTTTAAATCAGTGATTTCACAGTGAGTCATGACTTATTAGTGAGTCATGAAATCAGTTTAGTGGATTAGCCTGGCTTTTTTTTTTTTTTTTTTATGAAATAGAATGGAAGGGAAAAGGAAGGAGGAAAAAAGAAGAAAAGATCATTGTGTATAATAAAGGTAAATATTACTTCAAGTAGATGTGCCAGGTTGCTGTGTAAAAGCTCTACTATAGGCTGTGGCCAAACAGGTTTCAAAAGCATTGGACTTTCAATAACAGCTGGCGCACTTCTTGTGAAAAAAATCCTAAATTAATTCTACCCTCACTCCAACAATTACTCACCATTAACATTAGCCTTTACTAATGTAAATTAAAAGTTAAATTTGCTGCTACCATGTGCTAGGCACTGTTCTAAGCATTGAGGATCCAGTGATAATAAACTGAGATCCCAGCTCTCACAGAGCTTCCATATATAGGGAAAACAAATGAAATATGTAATACACAGAGTCAAGTGGTTCTATAAGCACCAGGAAAAGAAGAAGCATAAAGGGAGGGCAAGTGATTCAGGTGCACTTTTATATTGGATGACCAAAGAAGGCATCACTGAGAAAGTGACACTTGAACAGAGCCAACATTTTTGTTTGTTTGTTGTTTTGTTTTATTTTGAGACAGAGTCTCTCTCTGCTCTGTTGCCCCAGGTAGAGTGCAGTATTATCATCACAGCTCAGACCTCAGACTCCTGGGCTCAAGTGATCCTCCGGCCTCAGCCTCCCAGAGTACTAAGATTACAGGCATGAGCCACTGCACCCAGCTAATTTTTCTATATTTTATAGAGAGGGGGTCTTATTCTTGCTCAGGCTGGTCTCCAGCTCCTGAGCTCAAGTGATCCTCCTGCCTTGGTCTCCCAAAGTGTTGGGATTACAGGTGTGAGCCACCACGCCCGGCCTCCCAACACTCAATTTTTTAATTTTGCATCTTAAATGTTATTTTAAATTTAACTGAACATTTAAATAAATGATAGCTAATAACTGAGATTTAAAAACATATAAACTAATTCCCTATCATGATAGTTAATTTTTTGTTCATTTATATATTTAGTCTTTAATCGACAAATATTTATTTTGTGCCTCCCAAGGGCTGGCCTCTATACTGAGCCCTGGAAATTGAATCGAGAAAAAGACAAACCTTATTCCTACTCTTAGAAGTGTTGAGGACGAGAGTGTACAAAGAAAGGAAATAGGGATTCCAATGTCCTAATCTTCCAGTAGGAGGTAATGAGGGAGTAGAGGTTGTAGTTCCTTTCTTAGGAAATGAGGAAAGGCTTCCTGCAGGAATGATTACTAAACTGAGATATGTAGAGTGACATTAAATCATTGCAAATTCCAAATTTTTGGAATTTGAATTCCAAAATTCTCATTTTGAATTCCAGTTAAGACCATAGGTGTTTCAATGGTGCTTAATGAGAAACTTTGAGCTGTGACAGAGCTGCTTTTAACTTCACTGGATTAATCATTACCCTCTGATTTAAAAAATACAGAAGGAGGGCAGGGAATGTTTACACACATTTTACAATTACATATAAGTAAAATCTATGATTACGCTGTACCTTGTAATCATAAACTTAATTCTCTGTCTACTAAGATGGGAAAAGAGTGTCACTGCAATGAGGAGAGGTATGTTTTTGTGGTTTGAAGGGCTGTTGGCGACTATGAACGTTTGTACTGCAGAACTACATTCTACACTCTAGAATGTTGTTGTAGAGAATCGTGTTTGTTCACTTGAGGTTGCAAACTGTCATGTGAGGTTAAACTTGCTCACCAACCCTGTGATAATTAATCAGCAAAACCTCCCTGAAGCTGTTATAATGAACTTAGCCCATATAAAAGCCTGTGGATTTTTTTGGCGTAAGGAAAATATCTGAAGCTTTTTCCTTCTTGCATGGTTTATGCAAATGAAAATAAATAGGTGAGGCAAAACCAATTAATTTTAGGCACAACCTCAAATGTCTTTCTTCTACAGGAGTTAGCACGCAAGGTGGAACAGAGGAGTCTAGTGTTCCAGATCAAGGGCCCTAAATACAGCCAAGGACTCAAGGCCAGAACCCGCAGGTTAGTTTCAGGCACTGAAAGCTCAGGTGGGAAGCTTCAGGGTGAAGAGGATGGGTTGAATGGACTCACTTGTGTCATCTCCCTCCCAAGCCCGAACTTACGCAACTAATGCAATACTCTCCTGAAGTGACATTTCAAAACCCTCACCACCTGATTTTTATCCAAAGCATTTATCATTCTCTAACATACTACATATTTTATTTATTTTCTGCTCCCCCACTCTGTCACCATTAGAATGTAAGCTCATGAAGGACAGTAATTGTGTCTATTTTCCTTACTAAAGCTCCCGATTAAGGGTGAGAGACTAAAAGCTGAGTGGCAGTTCAAGGCCGGGGCTTATTAATTTTGATCTTCACTCTAGGTTTGGGATGCTTTGCACGAACTATTTGTCAACTGTCCTCCTTCCCATCCCTAAGCCCCATGTTAGTATTTTAAAGTATTTCCCCTTGGGCTGGTTAGAAATTTCCCAGAAAAGGGTCTTCCAATTTCCTGCCTAGAGGGCAAGGTCTGGCAAACTGTCAGATTCTGGGAGCTCAGCGAGAGAGAGTTCTGGGAGTTTCTGCACCACGGGCATTAGTGTGCAAGCAGCCACGACAGCTGTGCTATCTGCAGAGGCTACCATTCCTTCAACTGTGCCTGGCATCTCCCAATGGAGAGATTCTCCGTTTTACTCTCTTCAGAAAATAAACCTTCAGTCTTCAAGACACGGTAGCGTCAGCCACCCAGAGTCTGGAGTGGGGCAACGGAAGGTATGAAACACTTGGAGTTCAGAAAGCCGAGAACTCTAGAACACGAGAAACCTGCCTGTTTTTCTGGGAGGGTGCAGGAAAAAGAAAAACCACCTTTTCCTTCTTTCATTGACAAATGCAATCTAACAGGAAAACAGTTCCAAGTGTATTTCTATTTTAAATTATTAACATAGGCCAGGTGTGGTGGCTTACACCTGTAATCCTAGCACTTTGGGAGGCTCAGGCAGGAGGATCGCTTGAGCCCAGGAGTTTGAGGTTGCAGTGAGCTACGATGATGCCACTGCACTCTAGCCCAGGAGACAGAGAAAGATCCTGTCTCAAAAAATAAAATAAAATAAAATATTAATATATACCCTGCCACGTTAGCTAATGTGAAACCCAGGGAAGCCCATTGTTTTAAGATCCATTAAGAAAGAAGAGCTCCAGCTGCCTTCATAAACACTTGTCCTCTTTTTGATGTGCTTTTTTTTTAGGGCATATTAAATAAGAGGTCCATGGTAAGATATCAAATGCTCAGCTAAGCATTTAGCTAAAACTTGAATCCAAATTCACAATGGGAGAAGGGTTTTGGTTTAAATGTTTGACATCTTGTCAAACCATTGCAGCATTCTTGTAGCACTTTGATAATTACAGTAATCATATGTCTGATGGCATTATGAAAATTTTGTAATATTTGTGAATTTGAGGGGGGTAGCTCATCACCCTGATAACCAAAGTTTCCAAATCTTCTCTGGGGAAATAGAGGAATTAAAAAAGAAACCCATCTTCTTGACAATTTGCCTGGGGATGTTTCTGCACAGTTGCAATCTTTTCTCAGCCCTGGTCCTAAGATCTTTTTTGAAGAGATCCCATTTGAACTAAAAGTCTACTAGATTATTTAGCCAGAGTCTCTCACTACTTAAAGTCCAAGATATTGGCTAAGGATGATTGTTATGAGGTCAAAATATTCATGGCTTCAGCTGAAGAAAAGGATCCATGTCGTTTGGAAAAGCTCCTAAAAACCAGTAGATCTTAATGCTACAGTGTTTCCCATTACGGTGACAGCCTGCACGATGCCCACCTCATGGTACCACCAGGGAAGCAGCAGAGCTCAGAGCTCATCGGCATCGGCATTCAGCATATTTATTATTTGACTTTTCTACATGCTTTGTAGACTCACAGGAGCAAAGTCACATCTAAGTTAGCTCAGCTCAAGACATAGAAACAAATTCCATGTGTCCAACTTCTGCCAGTTCCCTTCAACAGTCTGGCTGACTTCTGTGAAGTCCCATATATCAGTTGAGATGTTAAGATAAATCTATTCACTTACCTAAGTCTATAATATGTTCCATACAGATTTCTGACCTAAGCCGTCCCCTTTCTTTCTTCCTTGTCCTTCTACCCCAAATGAGCCATACCTTTTCTTGGGACAGGTCTTGTTTATTTCCCTTACACAGGCAAGCAAAAGCCTCATGCAATGACTGAAGTCATATGCATTTCTGATCAAAGAGGATGAGGTGGAGGGAAAAGGAAGCAAAGGAACTGGCTGGAAGGCGGGGAGTTGCATAACACAGCATATTCAGGGTGTCTATGGAAAGTTCATGGATTTCCTGAACTTTAGCACATGTATATAAAGATTCCATTTGAGTTTGATGAACTTCATTTCTCCATGAAGTCATATTGGCAAGAAAAATGGTCTTCGAAATGAAGTCCTTCTTTGCTGGGTCTTCCATTGACTGCCCTTGTTCCAAGCTACAATGCTGAAAATGAGTTGCAAAGATAAGTCAAGATCACTATTTAGCCAGCATCTACAGATGGGGACCCTGCAACTCTCAGAGAGGTGATGACGCTTTTCTCAAACAAGTTTTTGTATTATTTTTTTGGGTTATTTATCTAATGATTGACTTGCTTTTTTTAATCTGGCAGCCAAAACACAGTCTGCTGTTGGTAACAATGGAAAAATTTTATTCAGGAGAATTCTGTTTAGGGCGAGCACTGCACTTGTTTCAAAGTTATGTCTTCATAAGGCCTATTAAAATTTAGCCTAAAGCTGCCTCCTTACATAGTTTAAGTTTGGCCTAAGAGGTTCTCCATAGGTAGTGACCGACTGTAATCCAATTGGATGTGTAAACAGACTGGAACCTAATCTTGTAATGAGTAGCCAAATCTCAGCCAATCATAGAACTGTACTTCAATCACTCCAGGCCACCGGCTGTTAAAACCGTGTTCAAATAAGGCAAAGCCAAGCTATAACCAATCCAGCTTTCCTGTACCTCACTTTTCTTTTCTATAGTCACTTTCTCTTTTCTGCGCACAAACCCTCCCCGACCACGCAGCAGCGCTGGAGCTGCTCTGAATCTGTTCTAGTTGGGGGAGGAGGGGCTGCTAGATTCTCAAATTGTTCTTTGCTCAGTTAAACTCTGTTAAATGTAATTTGTCTAAAGTTTTTCCGTTAACAGGCCTGTTGGAAGTATAAAAACAAAAAAGACCAGCAACCCAAGTATCCCTCAGTGAATGAATGGATAAACAAAATGTGGTGACAGGGGCCAGAATACGGCACCCCAAAACATGCTGCTTCGGCATAAGGATTATTTTGCACTAAAGGCAACTAAGGTACAGCAGACACAGAAAAAAAACTCTTTGCCCTCCCCTATCTGGCTAAAAGCAGGACAAGAATTCCCATTTGTAAAGGTGCACCCTGTCCCTCACCAGGAAAAAGAAAACAACTCTTACCCACTAGAGAGGACTCTAGACTCTCATCAGCCCAAAGACCCGACTAAACCACCCTTCTGTTCCATTAGTTCCCACATATATTTCCCTTCCCACAAGTAACCACCCCAAGAAACAGCCCCACCCCCACCCTCGTCCTTTGTCTTGTCATGTGTGTACAATTTATCACTGTTTGTCAAAATGCTGTATACAGCCTCTTAGGCCTACCTTCTCTGCACCTTCACTTTTCCATGAAGGCCTCTGCATACATAGGTAATAATGAAACTTTCTTCCTGTTAGTCTGTCTTTTGTCAGTCTAATCTGCAGGGCCCCAGATACCGAACCTAAGAAGGTAGAGGAAAACAATTTTTTCCTTCTCTACAGTGGTATACAATGGACCATTATTATCCAGCCTTAAAAAGGAAGGAAATTTTTGACACATGCTACAACATGAATGAACCTTGTGGACATTATGCTAAGTGAAATAAGCCAGTCACAAAAAGACAAATACTGTGTGATTCCACTTGTATGAGGTATCTAGAGTAGTCAAATTCGTAGAGGCAGAAAGTAGAATGGTGGTTGCCAGGGATTGGGGGTGGGGAGGACATGAGAAATTGTTTAATAGGCATAGTTTCAGTTTTGCAAGATGGAAAAGTTTTGGAGATTAGTTACACAAGAACATAAATATATTTCACACCACTGAACCGTAGACTTAAAAAATGGTTGGTAAATTTAATGTTATGTTACCATAATTTTTTTTTTAGACAAAGTCTTCATTTGTTCCCCTGGGTAGAGTGCAGTGGCCTCATGATAGCTCACTGTAACCTCAAACTCCTAGGCTCAAGTGATCCTCCTGCTTCAGCCTCCCAAGTAGCTGGAAGTATAGCCGTGCCACCACACCCAGCTAATTTTTCTATTTTTAGTAGAAATGAGATCTTGCTCTTGCTCAAGCTGGTCTGTGACTCCTGAGCTCAAGCAATCCTTGCCCCCCTAAGCCTCCCAGAGTACTAGGATTACAGGCATGAGCCACTGAGCCCGGCCTATGTTACTACAATTTTTTAGAAATCTACTTTTTTTTTTTTTGAGACAGAGTCTCACTTTGTTGCCCAGGCTCAAATGAGTGCCGTGGCATCAGGCTAGCTCACAGCAACCTCAAACTCCTGGGCTCAAGCGATCCTCTTGCCTCAGCCTCCCGAGTGGCTGGGACTACAGGCATGCGCCACCATGCCCGGCTAATTTTTTTCTATATGTATTAGTTGGCCAATTAATTTCTTTCTATTTATAGTAGAGACGGGGTCTCGCTCAGGCTGGTTTCGAACTCCTGACCTCGAGCAATCCGCCCGCCTCGGCCTCCCAGAGTGCTAGGATTACAGGCGTGAGCCACCACGCCCGGCTAGAAATCTACTTTTAAAAGACTATGAAACACTTTAAACATTTAAAGTAAACTTCAAAAAAAAAAATTACTGATTTAGGCCAGGCATGGTGGGTCTCTCTCTTTGCAGAGACCTTGTCTCTACAAAAAATAGAAGAAAAAAAAAATTAGCCAGGCTTGGTGGTGCACGCCTGTAGTCCCAACTACTCAGGAGGTTGAGGTGGATGCCTGTCTTGGGCTCAGGGTTTCAATGCTAGCCTGGGCAACATAGCGAGATTCCATCTGAAATAAAATAAAATAATTAAAAGACTGTAGGTATTTTCATTCTTTTTCTCATGACTCTTCTGATGTTTGTACTCCAATCCTCCAGGCCACAGTCCCTGAGCAGTCCCACTGGGAGTGGTAGCAATTTACAGTATCATCCCAGTACTTTTATATTAACAAACTTGCCTAATTTTTACTGAGGATGATGATACCCAATACTGAGTTACATGGCCTTTTTCACCCCCTGGTTGGGTATACTAAAAAGTCAATATAAGTAAGCCAAAAAGGATGTTTTATTTTTTTCTGTATACTTTCCCACTGGAAACTCAGGCCCAGGAGGTTCTGATTACATATGTCTGCAGTGGGCCCAGGAATCTGTATTTTTTAAATGTTCCCCCAATTATTTATGATGAACTGCCAAACATGGAAGCCACCAGACTAGAGGGGAATCATTAAAATATTTGCATGGCCGAGTAAATATTTGGAAATATTTGGCACTAATATGCGGAAGCGATTCTGAAGCTCCTACCAAAAGAGCTCCTGGTTTAAGTTAGAAACCCTTGTCAGGAGAAATTGTTTTTAAGTTCTATTTTCTCTTCCTTGAAGATCACAATATATAAATAACTTGATTTCCGCACTTATTTGTTTATAGGTAATCAGCATGATAAATTAATAATACATTATTCTTTTCACCTGTTCTGCAGATAGGGCAAGGTAGGTTCGGAAACGTTAATTCATCTGAACAAGACCCTTTCATCTAAAAGGGTCTAGAAGAAGGACTTAGGCAGGGCCAGCTTCTTGGGCTTGAGACCTGCATGGTTGCCTAAGGCCCCACATTCTTAGAAGAGCCTTCCACTTGGTTTAATGTGCTGCAGTTGTCTTCTTGAAATCCTTAAGTATTTTAACAAGGGGCTCCATATTTTCATTTTGCACTGGGCCCTGCAGATTATCTAGCTGGTCTGGGACTTCAGTCACTGATTCCATAATATGATGTTCTAGGCTCAGCAGGGGGAAGGGGCCTACAAGAAAAGAAGAAGCATTGTCCCTTTTATTCGAGATTCAATGTAGCTATTTTATACAACATTTTCATCCTGATTTTGCCATGTAGCATTGCAATACTGATCCACCATTTTACAAGAAGCTAGAGCACACAACAGTTACATCCAAGTTTCAGAGAGAAATCCCCCCAAAGATGGATATAATTTTCTCATAAATATTTACAAGTTTCAAATAGTTGGACGTTAGTCACCCCATTTATCTTGGTGTTTCCTTGTGAATGAAACTCATCCAATGTCTATATCTCATTGAGAAAAATCTGTGAAGCTAATGCAGAAAGAAGAAGCAAGAGTGCCAAAAATAAATGTTTCCATCCTGCGCCAAAGAATGGATCATTTGTGCATTCATATGTTATAGAAAATGTGATTCTTTTTTTCCAGTTTTACAAGGCCAACACCTATCAGAAACACGAATTCTTACTTTTACTGATTTAGACTAGGTTTCAAAAGCCATAAAAAGGCCGTTCATGGAAATGAACAAAGAATGTATTTGTATCTTTATCTGAGAATTCTTACCAGAATCCCTTCCAAATCAGCAGGGTAAAATTTGCTTTTACATGTGTATGTTTCAGTGAATTTTATAAACATGGAAGCTAACTGACTTTTGCTTGTAAAGAAATAAACTGCTATTGGGAGAGAAGACTGGAGCTATAGCAGAGCTGAAATGTTTGTGCCTTGTTTATTAAACACATTCATCCTCACCAGAAATCACTATAGAGTCAGTTTCTCAGAAGGTTCTGAGGTCCAAGGTTTGTGTTTCACTTCTTCCTTATACCAAAAGCACTTAACACAATGCTAGCAAGTACTAAGCAAACCCTTTCTTCACCCTTTCTTTGATTTTGGACCCTCAGGGAAAAATCTCCTCCTTCCTCATAATGTTTCACCTATATCTGTTTTTTTGAGATAGTATCTTGCTCCCTCACCTCCGCTAGAGTGAAGTGGGGTCATCATAGCTCACTGCAATCTCCAACTCCTGGGCTCAAGCAATCCTCTTGCCTCAGCGTCCTGAATAACTGGGACTACAGGTGTGAGCCACCATGCCCAGCTAATTTTTTTCTTTTTTTTTGCAGAGACAAGGACTCACTCTTACTTAGGCTGGTCTCCAACTCCTGGCCCCAAGAGATCCTCCCACCTCAGCCTCCCAGAGTGCTAGGATTAGAGGCGTGAGCTACCTTGCCCGGCCCTTCCATATCTGTCTTGATTGGGTAGTGTCCCCATGTCGCCAACTTTTCATGTTCTCTCTTTCATACTTCCATTATAATTTATTTGTCTTTGGTCCTATACCCTCTGACTTCCAAGACAAAAATAATCTGAAAACTAACTCAGTCCCATGTTTTAATAAATTAGTGTATTAACAGGGTAGCCCAAGATCTCTATTATCCTTTAGGTAATATTTTTTTTTACAATAACTGATATTTGGAGACAGTGGCCACTGGAGAGTCTAAAAGTTGAAATTCCTCATGAGGCAGCTGGAGATCTGAAACACCTCTGAGTCTCATAATTTAGGTGGCAGCCTATGTATAAGACTTGGTCTTTCTAAAAGATATTAATTCATTCATTTTTTTCCAATCATCAAACATGTCCTGAGGACCTACTTGTGCCAGGGGCTGCTGTAGGTTCTGGGAATATGACCGGGTTCCTAGTCTCACGGAGATTATTATATTCTAGGGATGATGGTTGGGGTATATAAATAAGTAACAAGAAAATATTTGGTAATATTAAGTGCTCTGATGCAGATAAGACATGATGATATGTGAGGAAGTGACTGCTGGGGTACAGGCTGGGAGGTACAGCTGAGTGGTCAAAGAAGGCCTCCCTGAGGGGTGGCATTGAGGTAGAGACCTGAATGATAAGAAGGAACCGGACATGGACAGTCTAGAGGAAGAATGTGTCTAGCACAAAGTAGAGCAGGAGCAGTGGCCCTCGTGAGAGGTGGCCCCATGTGCCCAGGGCATATTGTGGCTAGAATGCAGTTACCAGGGGTGTGAGGCTGGCAGGTGGGGCCAGTCATGTGAGGTCTCAGAGGCTAGGAGGAGGCTTTGGGTCTGATTCTGAGTGTGACTCAAAGTCACTGGAATAGGAAGGGCATGTTCTGCTTATGTTTTAAAACAACCATCTGCCATTTGAGTTGTGACTAGATTACAGGCCTAGGGAAGGAGCAGAGATGATGGTGGCTAGAGCCAGGACGGCACCAGTGGAGGTGTCAGCACAGACAGGGTCAGGAGGTACCATGGAGACAGAGTCCACAGAACTTCCTGGTGGATGGCACATGGGGTGTTGGAGCCAAAGATGACTCCTGGGGTTTGGTGTGAATAGCAATGCTACTCACATCATTTGGTGCCATTTCCTGAGATGGACAAGCTGGGGGTTAAAGGGGATGGGGTGAAATGATTTTGAGGCGAAAATCAAGAGTTATGCTTTTTAAAAAACGTTGAGTTTGAGATGCCTATTCGACATCCAAGTAGGGATATCACGTGAGCGTTTAGATATATTAGTTCTGGGGCACAGAGGAGAAGTCGGGGATAAAAATTTAAATCTGGAGTCACCGGCATACAGATGGAAGTTAAAGCCAAGGGGCTGGGTGACATTTCAAGGAGAGGGAGTGTAGCCGGTGCCCAGTGTGGATGAGAGGCTGCGTCAGAGGCAGACAGACACCTGATCACTGGAGGTCTCTGGCCGCCTTGACGGGCAGTTTCAGAGAGATGGCAACCCAGAGAGGCCTTGAAGGAATACGTGACATACGCCCCCAAGTTGGACAGTACCCACAGTGGTGCTGGACTAGGGGCATACAATGGTCTTAAAGGGTTTTAAGTTTTTCTAAACAACGTGGCACAAAGAAAATACACAACCACAAAAATATGCTGTGATGTTTTCCTCACCACCTACATAGCTCATAAATATTGAAATGCCATGAAAGAGCTCCTAAAAAACCAGCATGAATAACTTTACAGGGTGGCTCTCCAGGACATCATGAAGGAATAACCAATAAAGCAATTGTAAAAAGCCTAACAAAAACATAAAACCTGTGGCTGGGAATAACTCATGCCTGATGAATTTCGATGTTGTAATGCCAACAAAGCCACCCTAAACACATGGCAATGACTTCCGTGGTGAAGTCATTTCATGTTATAACAAATCCCACAACTAGCAAAACATTTGTCTAGAATTGTGACAGCTTTTTCTTTCACTTGTCACAAAGTGCTACTGATACCGTATCACATTCCATTTAATTCAACAAATATTTTTATTGAGAAGATAGTAAGGGGGAGAGGCTGTCCTTGCTACTGAAGGAGACACAATGATGAGTCACAAGCAGTCCCTGTCTTCAAAAAGCTGTCCCTGCCACCAGCCTTGCCACAATAAGGGTAGGGACTGAATGTGTCTTGGCTGGAGAAGGCACTTAACTCAATATTTGTGAATAAATGAATGAATTCAAAATAGAGAAAGATAAGTATATTTATTAAATACCTGCATAGACCAAACATCTTAGAATATGTTACAAAATAAGTAGGAAAAAGATAAACAAAGGATATTGGACTCGAACTGTCAGAAAATATCATTGAAAAGATTGTGGCTTCTAAAATAGGTCTCGAAGGCTAGAGAGATTTCTAACAGGTAGAGTCAGAAGGAAAAGTTTTCCAGGCATGGAAATAATAAAAAACTGTTTCTGTAAGATTTTTAACCACAAAAGGAGATCCTCAGGTTTTTCTTCCATTCCTGCTTAAAAAGAAAAGAGAAAAAAACATATATGCTGAAGAAGGCTCTTTATTATCCAGTTACGTGAAGTGTGCTGCCTTGAGTTCATTGTCTAATATTGAGTCAGATGTTCCGTAGGAGCAATGTGTGTGAATGTCCCGGGCTGGGTCCCACAGTGATGACTTATGGAGAAAGCTGTTTTCTATGAGCCAGTACCCATCCCTCCTGCCTGACATTACCTTCTTGAAAAATAGCCGTTTTGGTTAGGTCACCTGTAAATTTTGGATGAAGATAATCTGCCGTCCTGTCTCAGCCGGAATCATGAAACAGACCAGGATATGACACAGGCAGCAGAGCTCAAGCTTCGTGTTCTTCAGACCCACCTGTAAGCACAGAGGAAGTACTCATGTCAGCCACAGTTTCCCTCCCCACTTTCACGGGGAAACTGAGGCAGGCATCAAGAACTCCTGCAGGACTAACTGACAAGGTGGAATCACGCCCTATCTACTCTACTCTCTTCCCAATAATAGGTCTCCCAAGCAGCCTCTTCAGAGAAGGCAGAGGCTACTTGGGAGACCTGAAAAGATTACAAATAGGACAAACTAAGCAAAAGTCTCTCCCTCTCCTCTCTTCGGCTGCTGCTCTGCCTCAGAGATGCCCCAGATATGTGCTGGGAAGAGGGGTGAGAAGTGGGCAGGGCCAGCTGCACAGGTGTGGGACCTGCCTGGTCACTCAGGGCCCTGTGCTCAGAAGGGTCCATGTTTGGTTTACTGCTCTGCTGTCACTGTCTTGAAATTCTTAATAGTTTCACTTTGCACTGGGCCCCACACAAGATATAGCCAGTCCGGGAGGTGAGGGCTCGCAGGACCTGGCTTTCAGGGAAAAGCAAGCTTAGGCCTGACTCTCACCTGGACCTTTAACTTCTCTTAAACTTTGTGAAGCTTCTTGGCCTTCTCCTCCCTCCTGAGGTCAGAACAAAGGGACCTTGTTCCGACTAACCTGGGTCCGAGGGACAAGCAGGATGCAGCTGTCCCCAACGGAGACAGTTCATAGAAGGCTCATATTTTGTCCTTAAAAATAAAAGATATTTGCATTCCGTTCCATGAAATATGTTAGATATATTTTAAAAATAAGATAGGCTTTTTCCCCAAAACAGCTATCTTTGAGTAATTTATTGATGCCTCAACAAGTCATACCCTTGTTACCACTTGGATATGAAGTCCTTCTGGCCTTCCAATTAGCCTCGAATGCTGTAGCAATGGGGGGGGGGCACTACAGGCCCCAGAGAAGAGAGAGGAAACTCCAATTCCGCAAATCCCCACCCACAGGATTACAACTTCCTCCTCTCCTCACCGGGCAGCCCTCATGGCCTTCACTGGCACATTGTATAACTTGTGGTATCTGGTTCCTTTTTTTTTTTCTGCCCTTCTTCCTTTTCCTTTTCTTATAAAGTCACATTTACTTGCTGGAACACAGAATAGCTTTATGTTTCCACCTCCAGTGTAGCGGTGCTCTCACAGCCAGGCTAGCTGGCTTCTGCACGGGCCTTCTGGCTGCACTCTGCTGTCCCGGGCTCTGCCCACCCCCAACCTCCTCGCCTCCTCCCTGCCCTGGGCACAGGGCCCACTGGTGGTGGGGGCTGGCAGGGCCAGCACTTGGCATATGCGGTATGAACTCTAACAATGGCGAGAACCACCAGGCTCTCTGCTGCCTCTCAGGTTTGCATGCACAGTGCTCTCTCCCTGGAATGAGAGAAGACTCCCGCCTGTCCTAGGGTCTCAGTTTAGAAACCACCTCCTCTGGGAATCCTTCCTTAACGTGCCCCTCTTGCCCACTCGCCACCCAGATGAAGCCAGTCCTGCCATGCTACTCTTTCCTTAGGGCCCACTACGCCCTAAGCATGGTCAGGACAGGGACTGGCTTGCCTTGTTCTCCATTCTCGTCTCAAAACCTGACAGCCTATAAACTTTGTTGAATGCTACTGAAGGCTGGGCATTGTTAAGTGATTTTCATTTATTATATCACAACGGTCCTGGAAGGAAAGGATTAGTGTTCTCATTTCACAGATGAGGAAAGTAAGGCTCAGAGAGGTTACATTGCCCAAGGTCACTCAGCTAGAAGTGGTACGGCCAGGTTGTCGGACTTTAAAGTCTGTATGTTTAACTCCCTGTGCCAGGCAGAGTTCAGTCAGAGAAGCAGAACCATTCGGAGGGAGGCAGAGTGAGGGACTGTGTTTAAGGATAGGACCGGATGCAATTGTGGGGTCTTGTTAAACAGTCTGTGTAAGGCCATTGCTTCTGCACAGGAGCTGGGGCCTGCAGTGTCAGGGCAGGAGGGTGACAAGGAAAGAGGCTCATGAAATGGGAGAAAGCGAGGACAAACAGGAGTCTGTTGGGGAGCAGCCAGAACCCTCCAGGACAGACCGGAACCCACGATGGCATTTCCCCACCTCCAAACCTCCAACTTCCACGCTAGGATGACTTCTAGGAGCAGTGGCACCTCAATCGGGGGTAAACACACACCTGGATGGGGGGGCACAGAAGCTGAGGAGGAAAGCTGGCAGGATCTGCAGAAGCTGGTGGCCCCAGCCACTGCCCCATGCCCACCAGGCAAGCCAGCAGAGAAGCTATGAATACAACGTACGCCAGCTGCAATGGCTCTGGCGCCCTTCTGAGCGTGAAATGAATAGGCACTTCACTCCCACCTTCCAAATCCTGGGTGAAGCACCTCTTGTGGCCCAATCATCCCCCAACTCTGCAGGGAAAGGAATTCTGGGAACCCCAGTTCCAGCTTAGCTAAATTGACACGATGTAGATTTACTTCCCTCTCTCTCCCAGTTGCTTTATTGTCCCAAGTTACAACATAAGATTTCCATTTTCAGAAATCCAATATTTATAACATTAATATATAACATTATGTAGTTTACTAAGGTCCTCAATAATTTTTCCATTGCCAACTGCTTCCCCCTTCCCTTCTGAAGGGGGCAGGGGCATAGCTAGGTCAGCTATCTGATCTCATGTCTGGTTTTCCTAGAACCCCCACCCCCAACACACACACCAAAATAATCATAGTACTTGAAGTGGCTGTCCCGGTTGAATTGGCTCTCTCAAAGCAGTTCTATATGTCCTTTAGAACTTGGATTTAATCAAAGAGGAACAAGCTCTCAGAGCATTGCAATCAGGAATTTGGAATTGTGACAATCTAGAGGGTTGTAACAGGCACCGATATTTTCCATACAGTAATTATTCACCGTTTCTAGAACATACACCTCAGTTTCCCTCTGAGGAACCAGCTCTGCCTCCACTCTTAGTCACTCTGGTTTAGGAACAGCTGTGTCCTCCCTGGCTCCAGGAGTGAGGGCCTGAAAAAGGTGCTAGCCAGCGAGTGGCAGCGTCAAGCCTGGCCACAGCGATGGGCTCAGGCACAGTGTGTGACCAGCAGCCCAGCCAAAGCCAACAAGACCCAGCTCTGAAACTCTGATTGGACTTCAGGAAAGCAGACTCTGTCTTTCAGGTCTTGAGCCTGGAGAGGACAGCTTGTCTGCAAATGGAGCTAACGCAGTGAAAGCAAAGTCAGGACATGAAATGGAAGAAACCAGGTCCTGGTGCTACCTTCTGAGTCCCTGGGCTTGTCATCCTGGTGCCAGCCTTCCCTGGAATTCTCAGTTGCTGTGCCTCACCTGTGTTCTCTTGCCTAGGCATCAGCAACATGTTCAATTCAACAACTTAATATACTTTTCTTGAGCAGCCACTGCACAACTTCCATTGATATTAGCAGCATTTTTGAATTTTGAATGCCATGAGCATTGCTGAGCATTTTATGTGGACAATCTTACTTAACCCTCACAACATCCTTATGAAGTAGATGCTATCAATTATTTATCTTTCTAAAGGAAGAAACTGAAGCTTTGAAAAGTTAAGGTAGGGGACAAAAGTCAAACAGGTGGTGAGTGGTGAATACCCAATCCCAGCTCTACTCACCAAGCCCACAGTCAGGTCTGGCTCTCAGCATTTGAACCTTCATCTATTTTGACCCCAGAACCTGTGCTTGTAACAACCAGAATAACTCCTACTATGTGCAAAATACTGTGTTAGGCCTGAAGGAGGATAAAGAAATTAGTAAACTGTATCTCCTGCCCTCAGGGAGCTTAGCATTTAGTGGAGGAAATATGTATGTCCACAAACAATTGTGGGCACCAAGTAAGGAGCATTTTTGCCCCTGTTTCCAATCTTCCTCTGGCTACTGAGGGATGGTTCCAAGGTTAGAGCATCACGTTTAGCCAGACTATACATTGGCACACTTACTGAGTTGTGTGTCAGCAATAAATGGCCCCTAAACCAGAAGATGCAGGATTCTAGCGGGACCTTTTTACTTCTGGAGCAATTGCAGGCTTCTCAGTTCTTACTGACTTACCCTTCGTTCAATTCCTCTTGTCACTGAGGTGATGAGAGTCGAGCCATTGAGACTATTTCCTCCTAACTCTGCCGCTGCACGCCAGGAAACCAAGCTTCACTCAGGTTGGGGATTACACTTCTTCGGATTTCAAAACCCAGTTCTGCAGTTCAAGGAGAGAGGGTAAATGGGATAGGGGGACCTGCTCCCCTACCCCCCAGAACCCCCAAAGCCTTTCCAATCCCCTGCAAACCCTAAAAGGCAGCCACTAGAAACCGAAAGGAAATTACAGGATTTTATGAGACACATTAGAAGAAGGTGCTCACTGAGTTGGAGTGGGCTTAAGTGGAGGTCAGAGAGGGCTTCCTGAAGACGTGTCTGTTTATTCCCCACCACCATCTTCCCCAGTGAATGGTCACATAAGGTCATAAAACAGATAGTTTCACACGTGCAATGTAACTCCAGAAAACAAATCGTCAGTAGTATTTATCTGATCCCTGTATTCCAGGTTTATAGTCAGATAATAAAATCCAGGGTGTTTGGGGACAGAGATCAAGGGGGCGATTATAAAACTTAAGTCTCAATGTTTCTGTGGATTTTGGAAAGGCGAAGCTGAAATAACTCATCTGTAGTCTGAAGAGCATTCCCAGTAGGAGTTCAATTAAAAAAAAAAATAGGAATTAAATAAAAGCCTACCTCAGCAAAGCTCAAAGTCCTTAAAGGTTTGGGTCCCATTTGTTTGTTGGTGGTTGGTTTGCTAGACTCTCTTTTATACCCTGAGAGTTTGGTTTGGGATGGGGAACAGCTATTAGAGTTTTGAGGGAGTGGAGATGCTAGAAATGGATTTAAACTATGACAGTACTATAAAGTATTTAAAAAATGAAATTAGTCATTACCTACAAATTGTTTCTAATTTGTGTAAAGAAATATAATAAAAGTGACATGAATATGTAAAATAAAATACTATTCTCTCTGCCTGAACCATCCATTGTTCAAGTTTCCACTTAAACAGACACGTCTTCAGGAAGCCTTCTCTGACCTCCACTTAAGCCCACTCCAACTTAGTGAGCACCTTCTTCTAGTATGTCTCATAAAATCCTGTAGTTTCCTTTTTGTAATTGGCATCAAATTGGTAACTGAATGGCTACTTTTCTCTGTACCTTCCCCAAAAGAATATGAACTCTATCAAAGTGCGGACCATGTTTCTTTTTTCCATCATAGTATTCACAGTGCTTAGCATACTATTATATGTTCATTAAATAAGTATTAACAGATGAATGAATGAATCGATTAATCAATCATGAGGAAACAAGAGAATCTGTTATGGATGTTGTCTGAGTATATTTATAATTCAATTTTCTGGAAGTCATTGTCAAATAGACATGATGTAGGCTATTTTCAAAAGGGTCACTGAAAAGTAAATGATTAGATGAACTTGCAAATATGAACTATATTCAAGTAGTCTCTTCTTTGTCATTCTGCTGCGTATACATTTTGTTCTTTCATTCTGCCTGTCTCTGCCTATTTTCCTTTTGCTGTAGGTATAGGGTGTTAACAAAGAAAAACCTGTATCTTTCTCAAAGATACAGGTTTTCTAAAAGTAAGCCAAAAGTAGTTATTTCTCAACATTTAAAACAAAGCTAGAAAAAGAATGAAATTCAGTGATTTACACTGTTTCCTAAAGAGACAAGGGTACATTTTTCATCTGCTCTTAAGTCAGATCGTTTGATATCCACATAATGTGTTGATCTGATTAAATGCTGTTAAAAGCTGTGCACAATGGCTGATGTCTGTAAACCCAGAACTTTGGGGAAACTGAGGCAGGAGGCTCACTTGAGGTCAAGGAGTTCAAGACAAGTCTGGGCAACATAGCAAGACCTTGTTTCTACAAAAAAATAAAAGAATTAGCCAGAGGATTGCTTGAGCCCAGGAATTCAAGTTTACTGCATAGTATGATCAGGCCACTGCAGTTCAGCCTTAGTGAAACTCTGTCTCAAAACTAAATAAATATTAATAAATAAAAAATTTTAAAATGCTGCTAAAGATTACTGTCTTGGCTTTGGAAATTTGCCTGATTAGGTTTGGGAAGCTTTCTCTCAAATTTATTATATAAATAAAGTATAACAGGAAAAGTGAGCATTACTTTTAGACTCAAAGACCATGAGTTTAAGAGCAAAAGTCATTATTCTAAAAATTGCTCTCTAACAAATTATCATAAATTTATCATTGATAAAGATCTATTCCACTATTGGAAATATATTGGAAGAAGCTGGGAGAGAGAAAGATAAACATATACTATTCATTGTATCCTTTTCTGTCTTATTCATTTTCACTAGGTGGTAATAATAATAACAGCTTCAGTTTGGGACATATAAAACATTTATAATATGCCAGATACTGTTAGTTCTAAGCTCTTTGCATATATATGCTACCCTTAAAGGTCCTTATAACCCTCTAAGATCAATACCAGGATTTCACTCCATTTTATAGAGAAGGACATGAAAGCACAGAGAGGTGAAGTGACTTGCTTAAGGCCACACAGTAAGTGAAAGAGCTGGGGTTTAAACTAAGGCAGAGTGGTTCCACAGGCTTTGCTTTTCATAATTTACTATTCTGGTTATTACGTATAATGTATTGGTGCTATATTCTTCCTAGAGTAACATTTGTAAATCAGCAAGCACATATAAGCACTGACCTAGATGCCATGGGGGAAACAAAATATATAATATGTGATGCGTCACTCAATTTGAGGCATCTTCCCGAACTAAATTAAATCTCACATTTGTTTAGATTTTTCCTGATGTTGGTTCTCAGCTGATGCGTCAGGGCATACTGGAGATCAAACCTGGATCTGATTAACCTTTAGTTTGGCTTCACTGCCAGTAGATAGAATGTTGAGCTAAGAAGGTCACGCTACGCAGTACAGAATGTGGGACAAACCACTGGGGATAAAACATAGAGGCAGAAAGTAAAATTATGCCAGGCTCCAAGAAAGGTTATACGTTTCTTAAAATATGTGAGATTCTCTAGTGGGGAATTTTTGCTCCTGTAGAATGTAAGCTACACAAGGGCAGGGATTTGGCCTGTCTTGTTCACAGCTGTAGTCCCTAGGAGCTAGCACAGTGCCTGGCACAGAGTAAGCAATAAACATTGACAAGGAAATAAATGAATGAATGAATGTATATAAGAGAGTGGGGCAGAGCAGAAATAGGTTTACTCCCACAATGGCACAGTGCTGAAGACAGAAAATAGAAAGAGTGACAATGGTAGATGATTTTATGGTCACTGCTATTTATTGATATATTCCTCCAGGAACGATGGTGTACTTTTTGATGACTTAGATAGCATTTCCTAGTCCTTTTATTTCTGTCTTTGTGCCATCGAAAATTCTAGGATTCAGAAATTCATCATGAACACAAATGTGTACACAAATCCTTTATAAATCCCCCAAAGCACTGCCAACATATTTATTGTTGCACATTCAAAATAAAAGAACTATTCTGTTTGGATTTTGATAGACAACTTGCATAACAAACAGAAAACACAGTCACAAATCCTAGAGAAATGCTTATGAAAAAGACATACAGTTCTAAAAGACAAAGTCTATTAATAAAAAAATAAAGGAACAATTTTTAAATGACAAACAGCACAGACTAGAGAGCTCTTGTTTTAAACAGAGAGCGCTTGAGTTGAACTGTGTTCTTGGAATCTCTGGGTCCCACTGTTTAGATATCACTCCATGGTAATTTCACATGTTTAGGGGAAAGGATAGAGTTTTGGACCTTAATGAAAACCATCTAGCTTTCTACTAACCATTTCCATATCTCTGGGTATAAATAGCAATCTTTCCATTCCATGGCATTATAAAGTCACTTTCCTCTTTTATTTTTATCAAGAACTTACAAATCCAGTTTTGGTGGAGGTATAGATCTGACTTGGGGAGCTGGTGTGAAGGAGGTAGGGATAATACCAGGGGAGGTGGAAAAGTCAGACCTAGATTATTAATAAATACCAAGACCCTATTAGATATATGGGAAATAGCAGGCAATAGAATCATTGAGCGAAATGAGTATAAGACATTGTATTCTACATGTGAAATTTCAAGAAAATGCCTTTTAAAAACAAGAAAAATAACTTTAAAAAATGTCTTCCTTATTGAGTGAGTTATTCTTGAGCAATAGGCTTTAAAGTTCTGCAAGACTAGGTTTCAACCCTCACTGCATCATTTTCTAGCAGTGTGACCATAGGCAAGTTATTTAAGTTCTCTGAGCTTCACTTTCCTCATCTATAAAAAGGGAAATAGCAATCATTGCTTCTAGGGTTGTTATAAGAATGGCATGAGATACATATGCAAATCACTTACATCATCTGACATATTCATTCAACAAGTAATTCCTAAATGCTGCTGTACATCAGGTACTCTGCTCTGTCCTCAGCGTACGAGAATGAAGAAGACAGACAAGTTCCTTACCTTGCAGAGCTTGGAATCTAGTAAGAACACTGTCAAATAAACAGGCTACTTCTTTGTCAGAATCCAAGATTTTACCCTATTGCAAGCTAATAAGTTAGCCAGGTAGTGCTTCAAAGATGCTGACGGAAGACATGAGACTACTGGGTCAGAGACACAGGACTTTATTATTCATTGCACAACAAGCAGCATGAGTGTCACATTTACTTTGGTTCCTCTTGCTCCCCAAGTCCTGCAGGGGCAATGTGAAGGGGCCAGGTGGATGCTGCAAAGGCAGTGGGTTTGCATGACAGCTGAAAAACAGAGCCTGGGAATCCACTGCTTTTATAGTGAGGAGCAACCAGCATACTGTTCATCTGAGGGGAAGATGTTATCTCACCTCAAGGCTGCTCATAGAGTTTACATTAATGCACTGTACTTAGAAATGGTAAAGATGGTGAATTTCATGTTTTATACCAAAATAATTTCAAGAAAGATGTAGGAAGGACATGATCTCAGAATAAAGGATAGTCTTTTCTAATAAAGGACAATTTTCAACCCAATTCCAACATATTAAAGTGTTCTCTTTTTGTTTCAGCGAAAACTACTAAATGTCTCAGTGTCTTGAAATCTCTCACCTTGGCAAAACAAAACCCCTCAGAGTGCCAAGTTCCCCAGTTCTGCTCATTTGGACGATGGTTCTATTGAAGCATCTATTGAAGCATTGATGGTTCTTTGAGACCAAAGAAAGCCCCAGCTAGTAATAAGGAGGATGGGTTGCCTGGCCTGGTTCTCTAGACATGTACACACTTCAGGAGAACCCTTGGTGGGTGGGGGTCAAGGATTTGGATTACTGGAATACCCGACACAACAACGTCTTCACACAACTAACACGTACTTCACATACTACATGAAAATAAGTTCCAAATGGATTAAAAATAAATCTGGGGGAAGGACAGAGGGATGAGTAGGTGGAGCACAGGGGAGTTTTAGGGCAAGGAAGTTCCTCTGTATGATACTATAATGGTGGATACATGTCATTATACATTAGTCAAAACCCATAGCATGTATAACACAAAAAGTGAACCCTAAACTGTGGATTAAGTTAATAACAATGTATCGATGTAGGCACATCAATTGTAACAAATGTACACACTAATACAAGATGTTAATAATAGGGGAAACTGTATACATGGATGGGGACAGGAAAGGGGTATATGGGAACTCTTTATACTTTCTGCTCAATTTGTCTGCAAACCTAAAGGTGCTCTAAAAGATAAAATTAATTTTTTAAATGAGACTAAAAGAAGAAAAAGTACATGTAAAAAATATCAAAGAACTAGAATAAAATGTAGATTAATAAATACATAATTTAAGAATAACAAACTTTACGATAATATATCAAAAATCTATGACTCAAGAAGGAAAAGACTAACATACCACTAGAAAAATGAGCAGAAGATATGAACAGACTACTTTTAAAAAGAGGAACAATAAATGGTCAATAAGCATATGAGAGAAATGTTCAGTCACTTTAATAAAGCTTAAAATTATAATTCTATTTTTAAAACTATGAAATTGGCAAATATTTAAAAAAATAGGTAATAGTAATGGGGAAGGGCCAAACGGGCACTTGCATATATCACTAGTAAGGACTGTAAATTGGGATGACCTTTGGTAAAAAAAAATTATCCAAAGCTTGGAAGGCAAAAATTATGATTGTGTAGCTTTTGTTTTTATGCTAGGGCATTGCCTAAAAAGCCCACCTAAGGGTCAATTGACCCAAGGTGAATTGAACTTGACTTGTTAGTTATTTACAACTATAAATTTAGATGTTAACTTCTAGAAAATTGGTAAGATGCTAATGCTTTTGTCCAATAGAGATATAATTTTTGTCCTTCACTGATGCAAATGATTTCTGCTCTGTAAGAAGATAGCACCAAAAGTTATAGTTTATTGATCTGTAGGAAATTAATCAGGTTTATGTCTAATAGCAATCATTTAGGATGATTGCAGTATTCTCTTTTTTCCTACACTGATATATATGTACATAATTTCTTATATTTTTCTCTGAACCAGATTTGTTACCCTGATGATTTTCTCATTAATGAGTTAAAATAAAAACTTGACCTGTGTTTACTCTGTATTTGTATGAGACTATTTTTTTAACATTTTGAAAATTGTATGTTTGACATCTTTATAGGCGTATAATTTGGCCAAATACCTTAAGTCTTAAAAATGTGTATGCTTTTCTTACCTAGCAATTGCATGTATAAGAATTGATCCTAAGGAGATAAGGATATACTCAAAGATTTAGCTCTAAGAATGTTTATGGATATGCTATGTAGTAAAATATCAGAAACAAGTGTGCAACATTAGGGGATTGGTTAATACCTCTGTGTGTTTTACGAATGGCTGTTTCTGGGTACATAAAATTTGTAGGTTTTTAAATTTTCTTTAATCTTGTTCATATTTCCTTTTGACACTTTTGAAAAAAAGAAAAAAGAAAGTTTGAAAGTCACAAAGTCTAGCTATCCTGTTTTTCCATTCTTGTTGACATCCGTTGAGGTATTTAGCCTTTCACTATAGTTTTTCCCTCTGTTCCCATTCCTGCTATCTCAGGAACTTCAGAGTCCTTAAGCAAGATCAATCCAATATCCTGGGTTTTCAATTCCTTAATATCCCATTTCCAGTGACTTTTACTTCCTCCTCTTCACTTTCGTAATTTACTCAAAAGATATTTTAGATCCTGTCTTCATTCAGAATTGTTCAACTCTAATGCTTGTGTGCTTTTTGTTTTGCTTTGCTTTTAGATCAAAATGCCTTTATTGTTTTTCTGATTCAAAATAGTGCATGTTTATCAAAAAAAATTTCAGAAAATACAAAAAGATTTAAAAAAGAAAATTAAAACATTGCAACTCAGGAATTGCTGCTCAGCATGTTTGTAACCTTTGAAACATTTTGCTAGGAATGGTTTTATTGTTTGTTTGCTTTACCTAAATAGGATCCTACTATTCATTTTACTTTTATTTTCTGCTTTTGCCACTGAACAATTTATCTTTGCAAATCAATAAAAGCAGACCTTCATCAGTAGTATTGTGGCTGAAAAATAATTAATTATACAGCTATAACATTCTTTACCTAACCCAGGCTGTCTCAACCTCAGCATTATTGACACTTTGGGCTGGATAATTCTTTGTTGTGGGAGGCTGTGTTGTGCATTGTAGCTTGTTTAATAGGCTCCCTGTCCTCTGAATCAGCACTAGATGCCAGTAGCACCCTCCCCCTAACCATGACAATCAAAAATGTCTTCAGATATTGCCAAGCATCTTGTTTGGGCAATAATGTCCCCAATTGAGAACCACTGATCTAACCAGTCTGCTATTGTTTGACATTTAGGTTTTATCTTCTTTGTCACAGTGTAAAGCAGCGGCACTTATGAAGCTCCTAACATACATAAACTCACCATATCTTCAAATAACTTCTACAGCATAAATTCCTAGCAAGGAATAGCACATTTAAAATTTTGATGTTTATTCCCAGATTGCCCTCCAGAAAGGTTGTATCAATTTATAGTACCATTGAAACAGAATAAATGTCATTTCCTCAGATCCTGTCCACTGCCAAGTTATTTTCAATCTTTTTATCTTTCTTAATGATAAGCAAGTAAAATATTACTTTATCCTTTTAATTTGTAATTCTTTGCTTACCAGGTTAGTAATCTTCACTATGTTTATTGGACATTTGTGTTACTGCTTTTATGAACTGCCTATTAATGCCCTTTGTCCATTGTTGATTTTGTAAGAGCTATTAACTATTTCTACCAATTTGTTATTTTTCTTGTAACCTTTCTGTTGGCTTTTCCTGTAGAGAGACATACATTCTTATGTTTTCAAATTATCAGCCTTTTTATTATGGTTTTACCTTTAATGGTGTCATGCTTAGAAAGATTACCTCTGAAATCTTAAACTTTGACTCTATTAATATTTGACTCTATTAGGCTAAAATTTTGTTTTTCTATCTTTCATATTCTGACACTAAACTGTTTTGCCCTCTAGAGCAGTGCATCTCAAGTATGAAAGTACATACACATCATCTAGAAATCTTATTAAAATCCAGGTTCTGAATCAGCAGGCTTGGAGCGGGACAAGATATTCTGCATTTCCTGTAAGCTCCCAGGTGATGTCACTGCTGTCCCTGGACCATACTTTTGAGTTGCTATGTCCTAAACCTTCAGACCTCAATCCTCTGTACTCCCTCCCTCCATTCTCTGATTACCTCTTTCCTGAATTTGCTTCCCTTCCTACCTAGTGTGAACCCCAAGGGCAGCAATTTCAACTATATCTCACCCCTATATTTTTCTGGAACAATAGTCCTGGCAATCTCCATCCTAGTATTGATGAAGCCACCATTTCTTCCAGTCTCCAGCCACAGCACCACCATAGGATATCATACTGCCTCCACTTACTTCTATTACAAATACGTGATTTTTTTTTGAGACAAGGTCTTGCTCTGTTGCCCCAGCTAGTAGCTAGGATTACAGGCATGCATCATGATGCCCAGCTAATTTTTCTTCCTCTCTTCCCCTCCCCTCCCCTCCCCTCCCTGCTTCCTTCCTTTTTTGTGTGTGTTGTTGTTGTTGAGACAGGATCTCACTATGTTGCTCAGACTGGTCTGGAACTCCTGGCCTAAAGCAATCCTCCCAGCTGGGCCTCCCAAAGTGCTAGGATTACATATGTGTGCCACGAGGCTTCAAATGTGTGATTTTTAAAGTAGATCAGCCATCCTTCATTTGTTCTTAGTTCCCTTTTCCATTCCTTACAGTTACTTTGCCTAAATTTAAATAATCTCAAATCCTAGTCCCTCTTTCTCAGACCTCTTAGTCAACGAAACAATGAAAAGAGAACTTCTTTAAGCCATCTAGTGGAAATCACATTTACCATGGTAACTGCCACACACTTAAAAAAAAATCCACTCAAAAACCCAATGTCATATTGAAGTTTTCCAACTCTTAGAAAATTCTCCTGCCAGACTTATTCTTACAACGTGCCTGCCAACCTTATTTAGGTAGGTACAACTGAGACTTCCATTTTACAGACCAGGAAACTAAGGCGCAGGGAGCTGACACCCCCCAGTGTTACAGGAGGGATTGGCCCCCATGTTACGATAATTTGTATTCTCAAGTCTTGAAGGTACATGAGATTTACTCAACGCCCTTTAAAAAAATATCTTTTCTTGGGCTTCAACAAGAGAAATTCTGTTCAAATAGTCTGGAGTGACGCCCTTGCATCAGTATTTTTAATCTGTTAAAGAGGAATGTTACCTCAAATCAGTGGTTTTCACACTTTTTGTATTACCCAGGCCCATACACGGGCCCTCATTACCCTGACAGGGCTCCTCAAATCCACGGGATGGAGTGCGTGGGTGCACGTGTCTTTTAGAGAGGGGCGGCCCGCGCCACAAACCACCTCGAGTCCAAGCGAAGCCTTTGTTCTCCTTGTGCAAGCACAGACCATCTCATCATCCCAGAAAGCAGCTTTTTAGGAAGAGAGAACTGAAGTTGGCCTAGGGAACACAGGTGGAGGAAGCATCGGATTTACAACAGTGATCTGCTTTCTTCCACGTGACTGCCAGTTTTAAATTCAACTCAGATTTAGTCGAATCCCACCCACCACATAAATTTGTCGGAAAATTTCCTGGACTCCAGACTTGATAGCATTTGACACGTACACACACACACACGTTCCTCTTCCCTAAAGCCCACGCGACTGCAGAGCGGGAGAGCCGGGGAGCGGGCACGGCTGGGAGCGCAGCTCGCAGGGGCCCGCGCGGGGCTGGGGTGCGTCCCCGGCTCCAGGTGGGCCTGGGCGCCGCCAACTGCGGGAAACGCGCCGAGCCCCTACACGCCTCCAAAGTGGCCGCAGCGGGCGACGGCGAGTGCCCCTCGGCGGAGCGCCCTTGGGCGTGCCCTGGGCGCAGCTGTGGCCAAGCAGAGGACACACTTCCCACCGGGGGCGCCCGCAAAGGCTGTCGAGCGGCGACCGGTACCCCCGCGGCTCCCCGCCGCCCACCCGCGCCAGCGCCGCGCCCCGAAAGTCCGCGCGCCGCGGGCCCAGGTGCGACGCGGCTGAGGCCCCGCCCAGGAGGCCCCGGGGCGCCCGGGTGGGCCGGCGGGGCGTGGGGGGCGGGGCCCGGGCGCGCCCGCCCCCTGGCCGGGCTATAACTCGGTCCCCGCAGGGCGGCCGCGGGCCGGCGGGGTGCGCGCCTGGGCCCTGGTGAGGCTGGGCGCGCGCGGGCCGGGCGCGACTCTGCGGCTGCCGGGCGCGGGGGCGCGGGGGGAAGGAGGAGGAGAGGGAGGGGGCGGCCGGCTGGTTGGAAGGGACCGGGACTGCCCGTGCCTTGCTAACCCCCGAAGATGTCGCTTCCAACTCTTGCCTCCTTAGCAAGCAGGGAGCGTTAGTGTCGGGGCACCCTGGGACTAAAGTGCTGAGCCGGAGCTAGTAATGCCCTCGCCTCCCTTCATCTGTTCTCAGCTTCATTATTATTTTCATTTATCTCTAGAACATGGACTTCCCGTGCCTCCGGCTAGGGCTGCTGCTGCCTCTGGTAGCCGCGCTGGATTTCAGCTACCACCACCAGGAAGGGATGGAAGAGTTTTTGAAGACCGTTGCCCAAAGCTACAGTTCTATCACTCACTTACACAGTATTGGGAAGTCTGTGGAAGGTAGGGTCCGTCTGCTGCACACGTGCCCAAGCCCTCAGTCGCCCCTTTCATTAGATATGTCGCAGCTTCATGTCCCCGTCCATGAAGCTACTCTGAGGGTCACCATACAGGTAAAACAAATAGTACCTGGCGTGTTCTGCTTTTATGTGTTTTGCTTTATTTGTTTTGTGGGAGGAATGGTAGGCAGAACTGAATTTTGTTGAACTTCTCCGTTGTAATTCAGTGTCCCTTATCTTTTGCATTGTTGGAGTTCTGTCTTTTTGGATCTTTCAGATATTGGTTATCTGGGATGTATTTTAGTTCCTTCTCAAGATTAATGCCCAAAGAAGGCTGTTTATCCATCTCAGTTTACCTTTTTGTTGACTTCTTTAAATATGACTTGCATTGTTAGTATCATTTCTTCAAGTCTCTTTTAAACTAAAATAGTGCGGTTTTGTAGGTAAGATTTCTATGTCATGTATGTTTAGCCCTATGGCTTAAAGTTATGAAAAACTATCATCTCTACAAGTTTCTTTTAATTTTAAATAGTACAGTTCCGTTAGTAAGATTTGTGCCATGTGTAATTAGCCCAATGGCTTAAAGTTCTGTGAAAAAGTGTCTCTATGATTAAAGGTTGTATATAAAATGTATCCATTTGAAGAAGACAATTCCTAAATAATATCTTAGCCATGATTGATACTCTTCCTAGCATTTTCATGTTTATCATTTATAATTATTATCTTAATTTAGAAACTATGTATATTTTATTCAAGATCACACAGATATAAACTTCATAGCCAGGATTGGCACCCAGATCATTTGGACAAGGCAAATATTGTTATCAAATTATTTATTAATCCTCTTTTATTATATTGATACCCTCAAGTGGTTACCAGTAAACTTAAGGCTTAAATTGAAAGTTTCATAAAGTTTATGTAATTTGGATCTCAACTCTTTGTAGAGTGTATTCAAACTCTGCCTGGATTTTAACTCTGAGCTTTTGAGTCAATTAGGAGTGTCATAATTACCATATTCTTAAGTAATCATTTTTCAAAAAAATTAAGGTCACAGTTTTTATATTAAAGAAAAAGTATTACATAAATATACTGATGTGCCATGCAAAATAAAAGTCCTAGGCTATGTGTAACAGTACCTTTGTTTTTAAACAACATTGCCAAATAGTTGGTGCCTGAATTACTCTGTATTGCTCTGTAATCCAAAATTATAGAGGGTGGATGTGTGAGAAATCATATCTTGAATCAGTATATGTATTCAGCCTTTTGAAATCCTTCCCCCCTAGGGCTAGAGTGGAGCAATTAAAAAAGATCTAAGAATACTAATTATATTAATAAAGGAAATATAGAACACAACTAGCTTGAGTTATTGTTCAGTCATCATTTAAACCACTAGATGATGAGTATGTTGTTACTTTTAAGTATTAAATGATTTGGTAAGTTTTTATGTTTTCAAAAACAAAGCGCTTGTGAAAGACAGTTGGGGACTCTCTTCCCTAATGTGAATCAGCTATTCTGATCTATCCTGCATGAAATCAAACCACAGTAACAGTGAAAGCCAGCAGGCTTAATTTTTTTTTTTTTTTTTACCTTGTGTGCACTCTTGTGGTTAAAGGATTGAAGGGTTATCATGTGAAAATAAAATCTGACACTAGCAGTCAAACATTTGTGTTGAGTATGTTGCTCTGAATAATTACTCAGATTAAGAAAAATCCCAAATCTGCCATTAGGTTCCAAGTGGTAGGTTAAACTATACACAAGTAACTGGGAGTCCTTGCAAAAGTGTCCTTGCATATTAGCGTGATAATTAAAAGATGGTGCTCCTTCATGAAGTACTAGATAGGCAATTTTCCCTAGCCATTCTGCCCTCTGGTGTAGGATAAGTTTGCTTAGCAAACAGGATGTATGTGCTAGTTATTTATTTATATTACATGTATTAACATGGGCAACCTTACCCAGAGGGAAAGTAATGTTCCTACCCAGCCAAATATGTTTTTAGTTTTTGTAAATGTGTATCACATATATTTTTGTTGTTGAAATAATGGGTTATATTCTGCTTTTTTTTTTTTCCATTTCACATCATTTCATTGCAGATTTCCATGAATTTACAAAGTCTTCAGATGTGAATTAGTTGCTGTATAGTATTTTATTCTCTTGATTATGTGAATTTCCTTATTCATTCACCTCTTTGTATAGTTTCTGATTAATTCTGTTATAAACATTGATGCTATGAAACCATTGATACATGCTGTGATAATTACCTTCTATTATTATTAGTGTTTTTTAAACATTTGATTATGAAATTTTTTTTTTGAAACTGACATAAAATTTGAGCGTATATATACCCTTTTATCTAGATTTAGCCATGGTAAACTGATCATATTTCAGTTGACCCTTTTAAGGAAATCCCACTAACAGTGACATAGTAAAGAAAATCTTAGGTCAAACAAGAAAAATAACTCAACAAAAGGACTGATGACTGAGTTCAGAAAAATCAGAACAGGTATAGTGTTTATCGGTTAATTCATTGATTCATTTATTCCTCCATTCAGTTAAGGGAGCACCTCCCTTTTTTGCTATTAACCCCTTTGTCTAGTGGAATGCCTGGAACATAATCAAGAATCTAAATCTGTTTATTTAATGGATTGAATATTTGCCGAGCAAGATCCATGGGAGGCAAGCAAAGGTGTATGCTATTTGTTCCCTGCCATTAGATATCCCACTTTCAAATACTAATGTGTTTATCGTGGATTTCTCAGTTTAGGCTTTCCATATCCACCCCCAAATTAGTTTAGGACCATTTTATTCTTTGTGTTGAGGACTTTCAATAGATCGCAATGAGGGAGCTATTCTGCCATATACAAAACCCTGAGTACTATTTTAAATGAGATTTTCTCCCATCTCTGTTTTAAGAATCATGTCCTGCCTCCTGCTAAGTCTAATGTTTACTGTACCTCAATAAGGAAGGTGGGAAAGGGGTAGATATTAGCAATCTCTGTTATCAAGTACTTTCCACATATTAGGCATTTTAATACATTATTTTAATCTCAACAACTCAAAGTAGGTGTTATCCTCATTTACAGAACAGGTCAAATGAGGCACAGAAAGGTTGATTAAGCCATCAAAGGTCACATAGCTAATAAATGTTAGAGGGAAGACTCAAACTCACATCTGCCTATCTCCCAAGCACATCTCTTTTCTTGTTAAAAAAAGTAGCTTGGCACAGATGGAGATGCTTACTTGGAGGTGGAGGTTGTTAGTGGAGGCTTTTAGAGTAATGGTTTGGGCACATTTGATCTGAAAGTATAGCTTCTGCCAAGGATCTAGAGCTATGCTGTCCAATACAGTAGCCATTAGCCACTTGGCAACTGAGCAGTTCAAATGTGACTAAACTGAGATGTGCTAAAAGTGACTTTGAAGACCTAATACAAAAAAGTAAAGTATTTCATTAATAATGATTTCATATTAATCACATGTTTAGTATTTTAGATGTATTGTTATATAAGAAATATTCTAAAAGTTAATTTCACTTGTTTCTTTTTACTTTTGTTAATATGCTACTAGAACATTTAAAGTTATATATATGACTTGCATTATAATTTGATTGGGCTATGCTGCTCTAGAGAGCAATTTGTGATTACTAATTTTTTTTTAGTACAAAAGGAATTTGAGTTCATTTAGAAAATTTGGGAGCTACAACAAAGCACCAAAAAGAAAATTAAAATCTCACCACCCAAAGGAAAAATTTAGTAGATTGGAATCATACTCTGCCCTGTTTTGGGGCCTTTTTACCCTTTCTGAGCCAAATATCCTGTTTAGTTTGTCCACGCAAGCATGTTATTTCTAAAACTTGATTTTTAATCCCTGCTTTGTGTCCTATCAATGGGCATATGATTGTTTATTTAACTTATACCCCACTGATGGATATTTAGTGTGTTTCTAAACTTTCCTGTTATGAGCAATGCTGTAGTGAATATCCTCTTAGCTGACACAGCAAAAGTTGTCTGAGCACAGGCTTTGCAACCATGGTGCCCAAGTTCAAATTCCAGATTCTCAGTTTTGTAACTTTGTGACCGTGGGTCTTTAGAGCAATGCCTGACACATAGTAAGTGCTACATCAGAGTTGGTATTACTATTATTATTATGGATATATACCCAAAAAGGAAATTACTGAGTCTAAAGTAGTTTTAAGCAATTGACACATATAACTAAATTGACTTCTAAAAAGATCATATTGATTTATAATCTCTTGAGAAACATATATTAAGGAAAAGAAAAAAAACCTCTTCTAAAACTTATACCAGTCATAAATCAATATTGTCATTAGTGATTTAAAAAATTACTATAATATGTATTTCTCATTGTTATGTTTAAAGTGTAAGGGAGAATTTATTTCTCATGCTTCTTTCTCCAAAATATTCAATATTTATTCAACAGATATTTATTGTCTTCCTCCGCCAGAAGTCTTTTTTATACCATTTTAGATGTTCAGAAATGTCCCTGGCATTGGCTTAGAGGGGTGGGGAACCTGCGGCCTTAGGGCCACATGTGGCCTTCTGGATCCTTGAGTGTGGCCTCTTGACTGAATCTAAACTTCATATTACAAATCCTTTTAGGAAAAGGATTTGTTCTGTGAGATATTTTTTATGTGAAGCTTGGATTCTGTTGAAGGGCCGTACTTGTGGATCTGGAGGGCCACACATGGCCTTGAGGCCAAGATTCTTGCCCCTAAGAGGCACATTCCGTGTTCATGTACACAGGTCTCTCATGATCACTTGCAATTGACTGAGTAGATTTTTTTTTTTTTTTTTTTTGAGACAGAGTCTCACTTTGTTGCCCAGGCTAGAGTGAGTGCCGTGGCATGAGCCTAGCTCACAGCAACCTCAAACTCCTGGGCTCAAGCAATCCTGCTGCCTCAGCCTCCCCAGTAGCTGGGACTACAGGCATGCGCCACCATGCCCGGCTAATTTTTTTCTATATATATTAGTTGGCCAATTAATTTCTTTGTATTTATAGTAGAGACAGGGTCTCGCTCTTGCTCAGGCTGGTTTTGAACTCCTGACCTTGAGCAATCTGCCCTCCTCGGCCTCCCAGAGTGCTAGGATTACAGGCGTGAGCCACCACGCCCAGCCTTGACTGAGTAGATTTTTGGCAGGCGATTTACCCTTAGAAAAGAGCATTGCATGTAAAATGTTGGCACAACACTTGGTTTTCCACCACATTCTGCTCATTTCCCAAATGTGCTCATAAAACCAGTTTGCTTGAAATTCGGTATAAAATGCTTGTTGTGATGCAAATATCGACATATAGAAGACTAAATATAAAAAAAAGTAAAACCTAGGAATTTCAGCTGTAATATAATATACATAGTTATCATTTAAAGTTATATGGCTTTAGCAAGTCTCCTCCTACCCACCCTTTTTTTCTTTGGGGACAGGATCTTGCTCTGTTGCCTAGGCTGGAGTGCAGTGGCAGGATCACAGCTCACTGCAGCCTTGAACTCCAGGGCTTAAGTAGTTCTCTTGCCTACTCCTGATCCTCCTACCTCAACCTCCCTGAGTAGCTGGGACTACAGGCATGTACTACCACAAACGGCTAATTTTTTTTTTTTTTTTTTTTTTTAGAGATAGGGTCTTGTTATATTGCCCAGGCTGGTCTCGAACTCCTGGCCTCAAGCAGTCCTCCTGCCTCAGCCTCACAGATTACTGGGATTATAGACGTGAGCCACTGCGCCCAGCCTTTTTTCTTATAAGGAAATGATTTCCATTTCCCCTATATTTGTAATATGGTATTTTAAGATGAAATTGAGACAGAATATCCAAAAAGTAGCACAGACTTTTAATTTGCTTCTTATATCTAGTAACTATTTTGATTCCAAATCTCAACTGTATCTAAACAGCAATATTCTAGGTGCAAGTAACATTTGAACCTTTTTTTTTTAATTGAGACAAGGTCTTGCTCTGTCACCCAAACTGGAGAGCTGTAGCATAATCACAGCTCACTGCAACCTCCAACTCCTAGGTTCAGGCGATCCTCCCACCTTGGCCTCCCAGAATGCTGGGATTACACAGGTGTGAGCTACCTTGTCTGGCCCTGAAACTTTAAAAAAATAATGATGATAGCCAACATTAAGTGAATTTTACTGTTTGCCTGGGGCACTTTGCATATATGTCTCACTTAATCATCCTAACAATGATATGAAATACCATTATTATCTCCCACTTTACATGTAAAGAATTGAGATTAAGTGAGTTGTTGAATGTTAGTAGGTAACACAGGTTTTTTACTGGAACCAGTCTGTCTTGTGCCAAAGACTGAATCCTTAAGCCTCTTTACTGTAGAGAAAAGTTTCTCTAGATACCTTTTTCTCTGTTCTTGTCCTCCCTACCACCCATCCCCCCTTGTCTCTGGCCCCTGTGACTCTGAAAGAGTAGACAGGAATCCTCTGTCATCCAAGAAAAGGCCTGTGTCAGATGTTCTTTATGTGCTAGTTGATCTCCTGTGGAATTCCTTGATCTCCTTTTGGTATTCACAATGTCATCCAAAGAGATTTGAATTCCATCTTTTGATGTAGAGAGATTTCTATTTTCCTATATGCCAAAGCTCTTTGATTATGAAGCAAAAGGAGCTGAGTTTGTGATTTGTCCACTTATGTTGAGCTGGAAATAGGGGTTCTCATTAAAGACAGTACTGCCCCGAGGGAGAATTTTGGAAAAGTGAGGGGGAGGTGTAGAGCCTAACTTGTAAGTTTTGGGGAAGGAGGAGAGTTTCTCTCCTGATACCCCCTGCCAGCAATGCACAGCATAGTCATACATAGTAAAAAATTGTCCCCCACAATTTTCTAATGTCCTCCATCAGTGAAAGACCAGATTACAATGATCTGAACCTGAAACCAAACTGTTTGATGTGCAAATACAAAATGCTTTTTTCCTATAGTTTTAGTATATATTAGTAAATATATTCCAGGAATGTAACTGTGCATAAACTAAGGGGAAATTGTATTTTGTTTTGCTCTCAACTTGATTGAGACATTTGACATTCAGAAAATCCTGACACCAGTGACCACAGAGCTGAATCAATGTGCATTTGGAATCTGTGTATTCAAGGAGACCCTCGAGTATAGATGTATAAGCATGTGACTTCCTCATTTGTCTTTTAGTGGAGTCATGCCCAAGTTGTTATATACTGATACCATATTTTATGTAAATTGCTTTTTTATTTCTCCTTCATATAGGTTGAACATTATATTGAGCTTTTTGAAATTATGTATGTAAATTTATTGTTTCTTAAAGTAGGAGTTGTAAAATATTGAACATGATAAAAGAGGCATTATCTCATAGAGTTAAGAACTACTGCTCTAAAATCACAGACGTAAAGAGCTGATAAGGACCCACTCAAGTTCATGTAGCCAGCATCCAAAAAGTGCTTAATTTTTGTCTTTAATCCATGATTATGTATGTCTGTTGATAACACTGTGGTAACAGCAGTATCTAGAGTTGAGATATGATAACTGCCATTAGTTCTGCTTCCTCTTTTCAGTTTGTATATTTAGAATGTCCCTTTCTCCTTCAGTACAAAGTAAGAAAGTAAGATAAAAAAATCTTAAAGTGAAATTACAAAAAAAATGTTATATCAAATACCAATATGCATTTGGGTTAGGAGGAGATTAAATCAAATCTAATCAAATCTTCCTGTCTATAGCTAGGCTTGGTGGCATGCATCTGTAGTCCCAGCTACTAAAAAGGCTGAGGCAGAAGGATAGCTTCAGCTGGGAGTTTGAGGCTAGCCTGAACAACATAGTGAGACCCCATCTTTAAAAAAAAAAAATCTTGTCTAGTGATTTAAAACAACTGACATCCTTCCTAGCTCCCTAGCAATTATATATAATATGGTACAGGAAGTAGTTTGCTAAGAGGTTAATAAGTCTTAATTCGTGTTAAAACAAAACAGACATGTCGTACATTAAAAATATTTTCTTATCTCTATTTTATGAGGACTGCTTGCTGTATGTCAGGTGTGTAAATATACAAATTTTCCATCCAGGAGTGGTGGCTCAAGCCTGTAATCCCAGCATTTGGGGAGGCTGAGGTGGGAGGATTGCTTCAGGCTAGGAGTTTGAGAGCAGCCTCATAGTGAGGCCATTTCTACAAAAAAAAAAAAAAAAAAAAAAATAGCTGGCACCGTGGCATGTGCCTATCTATAGTCCTAGCTACTCAGGAGGCTAGGACAGGAGGATCACTTGAGCCCAGTGGTATGAGGCAACAGTGAGCTATGACTGCACCACGGCACTGCAGCCTGGGTGACAAAGCAAGACCTTGTCTCTAAAAATAAATAAATAAATAATGTACAAATTTTCTGATCTGTGACCTTTCACATACATACCTTTGCGAAGCTCAACTGGAGGGCTTAATCTCCACTGCACTTAAGAAAAAAAAAAAAGGCCACCAACTTCAAACAAATTGCCTTCAAACTGGCTTCACAGAGTTATCACGGACTCACCCAGAGTTGAAGAAAACTGCCTTCATGATAGGGATACAAAGGCATTAATGATAGTGTTTACCTAGGCGAAGTCTTTACCCTATCACAGAGTTCAGTAGAAGAAGCCAATTAAGTAATCCTGTTTGTTTAAAGACCTTTCAATTAGTTGCTTATCCAGTTTTTACATTCCTCTGATGTAAATCTCTCTGTGGAAACTAGAACCACACTTAATGATAACAACTAAAGTAGCCTGAACTGATAGTGCCCCAAACACAAAACTCAGCCTCCTTTCCTACAGAATGCACAAATAGATACATGCATATACTCAGGTGAAATTTAGCATAACATTATGTTTTTAGATCAGGAATGGATGTTAGAGACCATTTGATCATTTATTTAGTTGATTGAAACTTAGTTCAAAATGTTACTTCCTCCAAGAAGCTTTTCTCCGTTTGCCTAGCCAGGGTTAGAATCTTGCACTCCTCTTCCTAAGCATCTTCCAGTAGCTCTATCTACGTTGCACATAGAGGCCAGTGACCAGGCTCTGATCAGCTTTGTATTCTCAGCCCTAACGTGTGCTCATTAAATGTGACACTCTAAGGGATAAACCTGAAGAGTGATTCCATGCTTATTATATGAAACATATGAATGTAAATATATTGTTATATAGCATATTGTTATAAAGTATATACAGTGTATATTTTAATGTATAATTTATATAGTTACATTTATGGTATGTAACCTTATGTATATACTTTTTATTTTCATTTCAATAGATTTGAGGGTACAAGTTGAATTCTGTTACATGGATATATTGTATAGTGTTGAAGTCTAAGCTTTTAGTGTACCCATCACCCAAATAGTGTACATTGTACATTTGTATATTTTTCATCTGTCACCCTCTTCCACTTTCCCCACTTTTGATTCTCCAATGTTCATTATACCACTCTGTGTCTTTGTGTAGTCATAGTTTAGCTCCCACTTATAAGTGAGAACATGCAGCATCTATTTTTCTGTCCCTGAGTTCCTTCACATAGAATAATAACCTCTAGTTCCCTCCAAGTTGCTGCAAAAAAACATTTCATTCTTTCTTATCATTGAGTAGTACTCCATAGTATATAAAGTATACACCACATTTTCTTTATCCACACATCAGTTGATGGGCACTTAGGCTGATTACATATCTTTGCAATTGTGAATTGTGCTGCAATAAACATATGAGTGCAGGTATCTTTTGATATAATGATTTCTTGTCCTTTGAGTAAATGCCCAGTAGTGGGATTGCAGGCTCAAATGGTAGATGTACTTTTAGTTCTTTGAGAAATCTATATAATGATCTCTATAGAGGTTATACTAATTTACATGCCCACAGAGTGTAAATCTTCTTTTTTTACCGCATTTGTGCAAATGTATATTGTTTTTCGACTTTTTAATTATGGCCATTCTAATTGGAGTAAAATGGTATCTCATTGTAGTTTTAATTTGCACTTCCCTGATAATTAGAGATGTTGACCATTTTTTCATATGTTTAGCCATTTGTATGTCTTCTTTTGAAAAATGCCTGTTCATGTCATTTGCCCAGTTTTTAATGAGGTTGTTTTTTCTTGCTGAGTTGTTTGAGCTCCTTATAGATTCTGGATATTAGTCCATTGTCAGACACATAGTTTGCAAATATCTTCTCCCATTCAATAGGTTGTCTACATACTCTTTTGATTATTTCTTTTGCTGTGCAGAAGCATTTTAGTTTAACTAAGTCTCGTTTGTCTATTTTTGTTTTTGTTACATTTGCTTTGAGGATCTTAGTCTTACATTCTTTGCCTAGACCAATGTCCAGAAGTTTTTCCTAGGTTTTCTTATGGGATTTTTTTTGGTTTCAGGTTTTACATTGAAAGTTTTAATCCATCTTGAGTTAATTTTTATATATGCTGAGAGATAGGGATCTTGTTTCATTCTTCCTCATGGCCATCCAATTTTCCTAGCACCATTTATTGAAGGGTGTGTCCTTTTCCCAGTGTATGTTTTTATCTGCATTGTCAAAGATCAGTTGGTTGTAGGTATATGGTTTTATTTTGGGGTTCTCCATTCTGTTCCATTGATCTACGTGTCTACTTTTATACTAGTAGACATGCTATTTGGGTTACTATAGCCTTGTAGTATAATTCGAAGTCAGATAATGTGATACCTCCAGTTTTGTTCTTTTTGATTAGGATTGCTTTGACTATTCAGACTCTTTTTAATGCTCCATATGAATTTTAAAATTATTTTTTCTAATTCTATGAAAATTGACATTGGTAGAGAACCCAGATATAAAACCATCCTCATATAGCCAACTAATCTTCGACAAAGCAGACAAAAACATACACTGGGGAAAAGAATCCTTATTCAATAAATGGTGCTGGGAAAACTGGATAGCCACATGTAGAAGACTGAAACAAGACCCACACCTTTCACCTCTCACAAAAATCAGCACACACTTGGTAACAGACTTGAACCTTAGGTGTGAAACTATTAGAATTCTAGAGCAAAATGTTGGAAATACTCTTCTAGACATTGGCCTAGGCAACGAATTTATGAAGAAGACCCCAAAGGCAATCACAATAGCAACAAAAATAAACAAATGGGACCTGATCAAATTAAAAAGCTTCTGCACAGCCAAAGAAACTGTCAAGAGAGCAAACAGACAACCCACAGAATGGGAGAAAATTTTTGCAAGCTACACATCTGATAAAGAGCTGATAACTAGAATCTATTTAGAACTCAGGAAAATCAGCAAGAAAAAATCAAACAACCCTATCAAAAAATGGGCAAAGGACATGAACAGAAACTTCTTCAAAGAAGACAGAATAATGGCCAACAAACATATGAAAAAATGCTCAGCATCTTTAATCATCAGGGAAATGCAAATCAAAACCACAATGAGATATCACTTAACTCCAGTGAGAATGGCCTTTATCAAAAAGTCCCCAAACAAAAAATGCTGGTGTGGACGCGGAGAGATAGGAACACTCCTACACTGCTGGTGGGACTGCAAACTAGTTCAACCTCTGTGGAAAGCAATATGGAGATACCTCAAAGTGATACAAGTAGATCTACCATTTGATCCAGCAATTCTACTACTGGGCATCTACCCAAAAGATCAAAAGTCACTTTATGAGGCCGGGCACGGTGGCTCACCCCTGTAATCCTAGCAGTCTGGGAGGCCGAGGCGGGCGGATTGCTCAAGGTCGGGAGTTTGAAACCAGCCTGAGCGAGACCCTGTCTCTACCAAAAATAGAAAGAAATTAATTGACCAACTAAAATATATATATACAAAAAAAAATTAGCCGGGCATGGTGGCGCATGCCTGTAGTCCCAGCTACTTGGGAGGCTAAGGCAGTAGGATCGCTGAGCCCAGGAGTTTGAGGTTGCTGTGAGCCAGGCTGATGCCACGGCACTCACTCTAGCCTGGGCAACAAAGTGAGACTCTGTCTCAAAAAAAAAAAAGTCACTTTATGAAAAAGACACCTGCACTCGAATGTTTATAGCAGCACAATTCACAATTGCAAACCTGTGGAAACAACCCAAGTGCCCATCAATTCATGAGTGGATTAATAAAATGTGGTATATGTATACCATGGAATACTACTCAGCTTTAA